>JANHFR010000422.1:98103-108774 GCA_032468015.1 Mimophis mahfalensis | reverse complement strand
AGGAGGAGGGGCTTACCGGCACCTCCTCCTCCACCTGACGCCCGAACTGCATGGGAGAACAATAAGAAAGCTGGCTGGGCTTGCCTGGCTTCTGCACATGCACAGAAGCTGGAGGGGGAGGGGGGCGCAGGGGGGCGTGCCCCCTCCCAGTTTAGCAAACCGGTGGTGGGATTTTTTGAATCCCACTACTGCACTGCAACCCTACATAAATACATGCCAGTTGCCAAAGATCTGATTTTTGATTATGTGACCACAGGAAAGCTGCAGTGTTTGTAAGAGTGAAAAATGTTCACTGGTTGCTGTTTTCATTGTCATAACTTCAAGCAGCCACTAAATGAATGGCTGTAAGTTGAGGACTATTTATAGTCTTCTTCCTTTGTCTGTTTTGTCATATTCTGGTCTACCCTCTGTCTATGGATCGTTGCTTTTACAACCTGACCATCTTCTGAAACTTTCTCCTGTAATCCTGCCAACTGAAGAAAGGAAGAAGAATTGCAAAATCCAATTCTCTACTTGGAATCAGGCCAACTGCAGTACAATGTTCTGAAGAAAACAAACAAAACTAAAATTAATCCAGAGTTTGCACTTGAAGTGAAAAGTTCCATAAATATATAAATAAGTTTTTAAAAAAGTTTCCAGTAATTTGATTTGCTTTTTATTTGGACTGTGGAAATCCTGTTCCTGGGTAAAAACAATTGCTGCAACAGTGTTATAACTCTTCTATTTACACTAAAATAATCTTTCTTCGGTTGGAATCAATAGGAGCATAGTCACTGCTTTTAACAAAGGCAGTTAAAGAATAGTTTCTTTTCTAGAATCCTATCAATCATTTTTGACAGGAAATGTTCACGAAAGTCTTCATCAAAAGTTTGATTTCTATGAAAAGTTTGGAGAAGCAGGGGGAAAAACTGAGGGAAGAGCTTGGGGTTAATGACAATTCACAAGGAATACAGTCTATTTTTAGATTTTTTTAAAAGCTTCTTGAAAACATGCACATACTTGTACTGTACTCAGGCTATTATTTGCTCTTGAGGAGGAGGAGATGGAGTAGATGTTATTCTTGTTGAGACATTTCTTTTCTAACTCATTTTCTAATAGATAGAAGATGAAAGGTTGTTTTTTTTTCCTTTTTAAACCAGTGCTATGCAGGACTGCAGAAAAGAAATAACAAAAATTCAGCCAAAGAATCAAAACACAGCATTTTAACGTTTACCCCAAACTCTATAATTACTTACAATGGAAGCTCATAGCCCTTCATGCCTACATGTGACATAATGGAGCATCTACAAAGGAGTGGAATTTGTAAATGATCCTTCAGTCATCTGACACTTCTCTGCTTTTCCCTGATTTTGCTTACAGGTAGTCCTTGCTTAAGAAGCATTTATTTAGCAACCATTTGAAGTTATGACAGTGCTGAACAAATGGTTGTTAGGTACAATCCTTGAGTTTGGGCCGATCAAGTCTCACAATCAAATGGCCTATCTACACCAATCTCTACCCATTTGGCTGTCCTGTACTCTGCCGCCTACCCCTGCTGCCCACTGCCATCACTGCCCCCAGCTGACCTTTGCTATCTACTTCTCCTGTTAGTAGCACAAGATGCATGGACTGCTGGGCAAGGATGCAGCCCTAGGGTGTATGTAGTAAGCCCAGCAGCATGGCGGAGCCCTGTCTGCTGAAAGTAGCTTGCTGAGCCTGGCCAGGGAAGAGCCAGTAGGACCAAGTTGGTGGAGAAGACAGGACAGCAGTGAGAGCAGTGGAGCCCTGTCTGAAATGCAACACCCCACAGACAGTGGAGAGCAGATCTTACTGGGCTGAGGATATGCACTTCATTGCTCGGCAAGAAAGGAAAGGCAGCAGTAGTGACTCCTCAAGTGAAAGCAGCAAGTGTGTGGGAAATGCTGTTCAGCACACAGACTCTGCACTTCACACTGGAAGTTACTGGCTCTTTTTTTTTTTTTTAATTTCTATTTATATGCCGCCCTTCTCCGAAGACTCAGGGCGGCTTACAGCACATTTATAGCAATTGCCTTCATCCTTTGTATTGACCTGCTTATTAAAGCGGTGTTTTTACACAGTCAGCTTATTGACTTACAAAGTCAATTTATTGCCCCCAACAATCTGTCCTTAGTCCTTGGTTTACCTACCTCGTAAGGATGGAAGGCTGAGTCAACCTTGAGCCTGGTGAGATTTGAACTTGCACTAATTGCAAGTAGCCAGCAGCTGAGAGCAGCTCTCAGCTCGGTGAGCTACCAAGGCTCTTTGCTAGCTCAGAAGAGCTTTTCCCACTGGGATTGCCTCCACCATTCCTCTGCTGACTCAATCCAGCCTTCAATCCAGCAAGGCCTCTCAAACAGCCAGCTGAAGCCCCCAGAAGTCTTTCCAGTTATACATTTATAACACTGAATGTATATATTACCTTTAGTATTTTGATGTTTCAGGACAAATCTCTGAAATACTTCTTCCTGCATTCTGTTTCATCCCAATAAATTAATTTTAATTCCACTTATTCTACAGGAGGCTCATTTAACCTCTTTACTCCTACAAAACATTTTCTTTCCATCAAAATCATTTCCTTACTGTAGACCTTTCATCTTAATTGTTTCTTGTTCTCTTTGATATGGTCTTTGCAGGTATATTTTTCTCTACATATGCATTATAGAATAACTCCTTCTCATCCTCATTTCTAGCTGTAATCATTCCCTTATGTGCATTTTTTCTTGTAATATTTTTTTCATTTCATTATTCTATTAAGCCTCCTTTATCATACTTCTGTTATTGTAATTCTGAGACATTCTGGTACATAATTATTTTCATTGTATTCCGACACAGAAAAGAGGATTCTACATCCTCTTTTCATTCCTCATTCATTTTGTTGGAAGATTAATCTATTTTCTAATACTCTTGTCATACAGGACTTGCAGTTCCTCTTGTTGCAGTTATTCCATTTTCACTACAATTTCTGTTATATCTTCCCTTTTCTTCCATGTTCATTTTTCTCCCCAAACCTAGCAGAATAACTCTCCCCACCTCCCCGGGGTTAAATTACATTTACATCTCTGAACATTTCCCCTCCCAAATTTCCATTAACATCATCTATGGGAATGTAGTTCGAATTGATTATTAGCTTGTAGAATCATATTTTTATTTGGACCCATAACAAGCTGATGAACCCCAATTCATATTTTCTGACATAAATTTTAGTCCTTTCATTCATACAGAATCTTACACTCTCATCTCCTTGTATCTTCTCTTCTTTACTTCCTCTATCACCGCTGTGGGTGTTGAGGGAAGCATGGATTCATCAACTCCACAAAATTGGGCAACCTTCACTGAGACCTACTCTAGCCTTCCTTTTGTCTTTGCATCTGTTTTTGTTTCATTAATATTGTTTCTTCATTCACACTCTTTACCATGTGTTCTTCTTTCACTCTAAATTGCTACCTCTCACATGCCATAGGTATACCACCCATTGTGCCTTTGGTCAGTAATGGCTTTCATGGAATATGTTTTAGAACAGGTGTCTCCAACCCGCCGGTCCATGGACCGGCACCAGCATGCAGAAACTGGACCATGCAAACAAGCAAAGTCCCATCTGTGGGTTGCAGGCAGCATGCGGAACCATGCCCTTCTGATCTGTGGAAAAACCTCTCTTCACAGAACTGGTCCCTGGTGCCCAAAAGTTTGGGGGCCTCTCTTTTAGAATATAGTGAACATTAAAACTAAGTTACCAGCTCCAGCAATATGTATGCTAACCTCCCTTGCTAATGCTAAGAAATTCAGGTCAGCTGAGCATATTTGACTAATTTGCCACAAACACAATGAAATCCCAGAGCTATCACTAGTATGCTTGGGCTATGCTTGGATCTCTAATTTTAGAACACTTTGCAAGCCAACACACTGCTGCCCACATCTTACCAAAACAGAAATACAGTGCCCATAATCAAAATTATTATTGTTTTGTGTGGGTAATCTACAGCTAGATTTACAATCTAAGACTGGTGGAAGTGATTCAAGTCCTAACCAAGGATCTAAGAATGATTAAGACAGTTTCTAAGAATATAAGCAGTTCCAAGCAGGGTAGTTTGTAAAATTAGGGTATTCAGGTCTGATAAAATCAGTATTTTCAGATATTAAGGAATTCCTTTAGGTATTGGTCTAAGGGTTCCAGTCACGATTGATACAACTTATTTTTTCCCCATAAATATTTAGCTTCAATCTGCAAGTCCTGATATTTCATAATTTTTTCTAATTGTTTTTCTTCAATCCTATCACCATCCAGAATAGCAGCATCATTGAACTATTTTATCAGGCATGTTATGGACAATATGTCTATCTGGATCTTAAAGTCCCATAGGATCTTAGCCTACTCATTTTCTGAAACCTTCTTAACTTGATGGTCCCAGTAGTTTTTATGACATTCAGATTCAAACTTTGGGCAAAGTTTCCAAAGAATAATTCTGACAA
Source organism: Mimophis mahfalensis (assembly GCA_032468015.1). Taxonomy (NCBI): domain Eukaryota; kingdom Metazoa; phylum Chordata; class Lepidosauria; order Squamata; genus Mimophis; species Mimophis mahfalensis. Next base: position 104,307 of record JANHFR010000422.1, on the reverse strand, counting down.
TTCTAAACTGCTTGTAGACAGTTTATAAAATTTTGCTGCATATATGCATATAAAGAAAAAGAAAATGCTAACCAGTCCCTCACTTAAATCCAACAGCCCACATATACCAGCCATGTTCTCACCACTTTGGACTTTTATGCTTTTAAAATGAGCATTGAAGCATTTGGGGGGAATTAAGAAGTTCCGAAGGACATTAAAGCATAAGAATACTGAACTTCTAATCAAATCTGCTATAGGTCCCAGAAGATAAATTCCTGAAACAACTTCCTAGATAGAAAAATGTCCTTCAAGAGCTTCCAGTATGTTCAGCACACATTGGGAATGAGACAATGACAAAGAGAGGGCTTTTAAGTCTGTAAACATTCTGACTATGGAATATTTTATCCCAGAAAGCCCATCTAGAAATAAATTCTATTTTATTTTCAACCCCCTACTGAATACATTATTTACCAAAAACTCTTTAGAAACTATTTTAATGTTGATTTAAAGCCTTGCAGTCCTTAGCTCTGCTTTTAACTGTTTTAATGCAAGCTGTTTTAGAGAAATTGTCTAGTGGAAAGCAGGATGTAAATATTTACAATTTAGAAAATCAGTATAAATATTCTATAATCGTTTATTGGACCTAAAAAGATCCAATAAGCAGTCCCATATACAAGAGAATATTAAGTTTGTGTTTCACAAATGGTTTGCTCTTACCCTAGTATCAAAAAAATATTTCCTTTATTAAAGGTATATTCTATCGTTCCTGAAGAAATCAAGGGAATAAACATTACACTTCCTCCAATTGCATTTCCCTCTTGCCCTGAGGTAAAATAGCTTGTGACTGCCCACTGCATGCTTCAGCATGTATTCCTGTAGATGGATTTAAAGCTACCTCTCTCTACTTTTTGCCCTATATCTTAACTACTAACTAATAATGGGAACATGTAACAAGATGGCTTAAAAGAGTAAAATACTCTTCCCCCAAACAAGGAGAAAAAAAAGATGTCCTCCATTCATGTATGAGAAACAGACATACCCATATCATCATCATCATCATCATCATCATCATCATCATCATCATCATCATCATCATCATTTAAATAATAATAAATAATAAATAAATCCCTTGTTGAAGAACCATCAAAAATGAAAGAGTCTAGCAGCCCCATTTAAATCTAAAAGATTTGATGATAAGCCCTTAGGCTTCATAAAATTCCCCTCATTTCATCAGATGTACGGCATGGCTTAAGTGATGTAGGACTCAAATACCCAGGGATGGGGAAAGAGAGCATTTATATGTGAGCCAGATTACAAGTACTTTACAATTGTAATAGGTTAAAAACTCCACTGTGTTTGTTCAAGCCTTCTGAGATTGCCTGAAACTCACTGATGTATGAGCTTACCTTCTTAAGCCCAATTGTGCTGCCACGGAAATTTGTTGTTGCTGCTACTCTAAAACTGCTATTTTGACATTTGTAATGGAATGTCCTGGGAAGCTAAAATGTTCTGCATTTATCTCTTTTTGAGTCCTAAGTGTCAAATTTGGCTCCATTAAAGCTTTTGCAAATGTGTGGCCTATTGCTATAAATGTGTGGCCTATTGCTATAAAATCCAGAAGTACAGGCAGATATCCCAGTAAGACCATGTGAAGACATCTATAGATTTGGGTGTAAAGTTGCTTTTGTTGGTGTAAATGAGAGATAAACCTGACATTTGAGTTCATTGGAGAATCTGGTTCTCACTTCTTCTGGTTCTTGCTCTTCCTCCCATCCCACCCCCCAAATATTGAGTAGTCCCCAACTGTCAGTTCTTTCCTATCTCTAGTCTACAGTAGTTTTCCTATTCCATTCCTGTCCAGAATCTTTAGTATGTAACACTCATATCTTAGTAAAAATGTACTATTATTGATTTAAGGACATTACTGAAGAATTTCTTGTATTAAACTAGCCTTTCTCATTCTAGGAACCCCTTCAGATGTTTGAACTCAACTTCAAGTATTTTGGGTCTATATTCTTGAGAATTGTTATAATTTATGTTCAGAAACGAAGATGTTCAGGTTAGGGCAACTAAAATATATGAAATAGAAAACCTAAATTTTGATCAATTTGCATGATTTTATTTCTCTGTTTTCTCAGCGAATGGGCCAGAATCAGAAATTATAGCTTAAAAAACATGGACCCGAATGGATATATTTTAATCGCATCTTTTTTTAATAGGGCACAATGGCTTGATTCGATCTGAGCTACAAATCAAATTAATAAAGATTTATGGCTGGGCTTACATATCATGCTAAGTGGCTTAACAAGCCATTTTAGGATTGGTGTTTTATGCCATGGAATTGTGCAGGAGAGCAATACAATAAATTAAATTTGTCTTCTGAATTCAAACAAACTTAGTGGCACTTAATTCCAACTGGAATCTAACAAGATAATTTAATAACTATCAATTTTTTTCAAATCTGTATCATAACTTATTATGGGATCTATTCTGGTTTTCCTATTTAAACCACCTAAAACTGTGAAGGGCTAACTAATGTAAAGGATGCCAAAGTAATACCTATTATCCAAATGGAAAGTTCTGAAAATATATCTGAAAACTGAGCTCTAATCTTACGCTTAGAATCTTAGTTTTCTAATTCTTTGCCTAAAGCCACAAAACTTTAAACAAACATTAGCGTCCAGCTGTAATGTTGCATTCTATCCATCTCTGATCAGACTCTCCATGCAACCAATAATGAGTCTTCTGCTAGTAATTAGCTATGGTATTGTGGAACAACAAAATATTTGCATAGCCAATGTCATTATCATAGAAGCTAAACTCGCCAGAGGCAAGAGATAAGCTATTATAAAATCATAAACCTAAAGAAAAGTCATTAAATTAGAGGGAAGAAATAAATAATTGGTCATGAGCTACCAAGAGAAGCAGTTGCTCAACATACAACAGCTTATTATAACACAGATTAACTTTTAGAATAATAGTATAGTAGCAACATTTTAAAGGCCATCTTGTGCCAATAAATAGTTCCTTTCACGTATTTTTATTAGCATGGTTCACACCCACACCAGCTATAGCAGTAGAATTGAGGTCTGCCCTCCCTAAAGTTGTAGTTCTGATGATTGGTTTGTTAAAATAATCAAAAACTTGGTGAATTATGTCCAAATCGATATGTAAATTAATTGATATTGCCACCCAACTTTTTTTTTCACTTGAATGTAAATAAGGATCCTATCCTGACAGCAGAACTAAACTGCACTTTCCTTTCCCCACTTTAACTGAATACTGAATGCTTTACTGAAATAAATATTACAATATTGCTCCTCATTTGTCACAAATGAAATATTGATTATGACTTGTTTGTCTACAGTCACAGTCTCAGAAAAGTAGGCTTTCAACTCCCTCCTACATTGTTCTCACACTATCTGATTTTTGTAAAAGCACCTTTTAAGCAACTATAAATTGTATCTAAGATAAAGCAGAAAATTACCTTCCTTGGCCCCCTGTTGATGGCTATCGGACAAGCCACGGAATCTGTTTTACCTTTATTTTTTCTTGCTGTAATGTGGCTGCTAAGGTGAAAGGGTAGGCTAATAGGGACAGATAGCGGTAAATACAATAAGGAACTTTACTTCCAAGTTTTTTTCAGTTTCCATTATGCGCTCAATCAAATTACTTTTCTTATTGATCTTTCCATCAGCTGGGGAAAGCTATGCTTCAACCTACACATCAGCCATGGTGATTTCAGGCCTATATTTGCAATCTATTTTATTCTAAATCAAATGCTATGGGAAATTTTCAAAACGCTGAGCACTTCAAGTGATAAACAGCATTGGTGAAATCCAATCCTGAGAAAGGGAGAAGCTACCAACTTTATTTCTGGAATTGTCTGAAAATAACTTCTTCCAGCCAAAAGACTTTTTAAAATGAATTCTTCAGTGATTTACTGTTTTCACTCTGTTGCTGGTGTCCTCCATGCTTGGTTTGTGATCAGACTGAGTTATTGACTTCTCTTTATATTCTCACAATCTTTGAGATCCACTGAAAAAAAAATATGATTAAAAAGAATCACTCCTACTTACCAGTATGCTAAAAAAAAACCTTCATGGATATTTTTAAAAAGACACAGGTGCCCCAAATGTTTTTATTTTATTTTTGGACTTTGGTTGTAATAAAGATATCTGTCTATTTTCAAGAACTTAAAAGCAAAAAGGGCAATCGTTATACATATCACATATTTTCTTGATTTACAGCTAATCAAGAATAGAAATCTTTCTATTTTGTTTTGCTCCTTGCTCCTTTCAGACTGCTGGAGGCGGGGTTGGGGGGGAGAGAATCCATCTTCTCACTAAAATCTGGAAAGTTCCATTACTACAGCAACAAGGTCCCTCGTCCTCAAAAAGTTAATAAGGCCTTCACTCAGCTTCTTTGTACTTGCTTGGCAATGAGAAAAAAGAGCTTCTACAAACATTTTTCACCATGGTCATAAAAAGGCATTGACAGAGACAAGAACTCCAAGGAACCATGATTCATAAGACAGAGTCTCATTGGTAATCAGGATCTCACACTGTTTAGCTCAAGGGCAGTAAATATTAGAGTAGCAGCATGGGAATCAAGAGAAAAACGGAAATACACCTATCCAATTCTTTATAATGGGTAAGGTGACCAGACGTCATGCTTTTGGCGTGACAGTCACGCTTTTTATTAATTTGTCCCGCGTCACACCTTCTTTTTAAAATGTCCCGCCTTGCCACCCTGCTGTGCCCCCCCATGCCGCCGTCGCCTTTCCTTCTGAGAAACGCCGCTGCCGCACGCCGAGAAACACGCAGTGGGTGGGGGCAGGAGGAACGGCGGCGGCCACGCCTCCCACCCCTCCTCCCGCCCCTACCTGCTGCACGTCCCTCGGTGCACGCCAGCAGCAGTGTCCCTCGGCGCGCGCCGGCGGCAGCGTCCCATCTTTCCCTTCCCCCCCTCAGCGTCCCACCTGCCGCCCACCGGCATCTGGTCACTTTAATAATGGGGCACAATCTGTTTTCTGTGGAACTTTTCTTCTGTCTCCCCTACAACTTACCACACAAAACAAGGCTCATTTTCAGCGCCTCTTCAAACTAACAGTAGTTCAGAACCACTTTAAAGCAAAGCATTTACCTCAGAGGTCAGTTTTATGTATTGAGAAGGCACAGCTTTGTTCCTGGATCCTTAACAACTTCAAAACATTGTGACATACTGTGTAAATCACGATCGAATTTATCCATGCATATCATCACCAGCCACATTAGGTTCTGCAAGCATGCTGGCTCCAAGCCAGAGATTCTGAAGTGTAGTTACAAGCTGCAGGCATGCTGATAAGTGTAAGAAGGACCTTCCCTACTAAACAAATCATGGAAACTGTCAGCTTTGACACTGCCGGTCCCTATTAGAAGGGAGGAGATGGCCTCATCTTTCCAAAAAGGCATCTTCCTGCATTATCAGAATTCAGCACATGGAAAATGGTCCTTTCTGTATGCGTATGTGCATGTGTATAATATACATGCATTTATTCCATGGCAAAAACACCCAGAGATTTATTTATTTATTTAGCAATTGCACTATGTATAGCCCCACCGCATCTCACAAAGAGTGACTCTGGCTGAACTTGCAAACATAATAAGAATCAAAAATAAACCAGCTATAAAAAAGATCAGACACAAGTAATAGAAATAAAAGATTTAAAAAAAGACCCATAAAAGAACATCAAGGCAGAGAGGAAACAATCATCATTTAACCTCATTCAACCACTTTGCAAGCCTGCCGTGGGATCCTCAGGGTTGGGGCACTACATTTTCAGGACTTTCCTGAAGGCTGGTTGGGTTGTGGGATGATGTTACACAGAATGGAGACTACAACAGAAAAGCTATGTTTCCTAGGTTCTGCCAGATGGAGCTGCCTAGCAGAGTGATCCAGAGCACACCCCTTCTGATGGAATGGGTAGATGTAGCCAGAAAGAAACCATCCCTCAAATAATCTGATCCCATGTCATGGAGAGCCTCAATGGTCAAAACTGAGTCCTTCAGGAGAAGGGCGGCATATAAATCCAATAAATGAATGAAATGAATGAATGAATGAAAACAGGCACCTTGAATTGCACCCAGAAGCAAACTAGCAGCCAATGCAGCTCATGGAGCAGAGATGTACCATGTGCCATCCTATAGGTACAGATAACTGTTCATACAGTCTCTTTCTCTTCCT
>JANHFR010000422.1:87879-98003 GCA_032468015.1 Mimophis mahfalensis | reverse complement strand
CTTCCTCCCCCTCTCTCCCCCTCTCCCTCCCCCCCCTCTCTGTGCGTTGCATATATATTGCATATGTATTTGAGCCGTGACAGACAAGGACACTTCAGCAGATGTTTGCCAAGACTGAAGACTTTTTCTCATAACAATACAATTGGACAATGTGACTTGCACTAATTGGTAAAGGGAGAATTCTATTCTTTAATGATGTGGGTTTGCACGGGAACTAGCTAGATCTAGTTTTGCTCTCATCAGTGCCGAAATGATGTACTCAATAAAGTTTTGCATTCAGAGACTGGAACGTCTCCACTGTGCTTGCTTTGGTTGGGTTCATCAGTTGGAACATTGACATTAAACCAGATCTAGCTAATTGCCACACAAACCCACATCATTAAAGAATAGAATTCTCCCTCCCCTATTCATGCAGGTCACATTGTCCAATTGAATGTCATTGTATTGTTATAAGAAAAAGTCTTTAGCCTTGGCAAACACTCACCAAAGTGTCCTTGGCTCTCATGGCTCATCTTCTTGATGCTGGAGTCTACATTACATCTCACCCTTCCCTTACCCCCGCCCCCGTACTTTGGCAAGCTGAGAGACGATAAAAAACAGAGCAAATGTATTTGTACCATATACAAGACAAAGAGAACAGTTACTCATTACTAGGAAGAAAGGGGGAAAATATCATTTATTGACCAGGCCATCAGCTCTTGAAGTATGTCAGAAGCAAGGATCAGAGATATGAGAATTTCCAAAACCATTGACAATTATTCCTTGCTACCAGGACATCTGCACACAATACTGCAAGGGCCAGCTACCCACATGTTAAAAAACTCAGAAGAATATTCAAGAACCTGGCAAACCAAGTGATATTTTTATCCATCCCTCCAGTCTATGGGAGAAACTAAAAATGTTTTTTTCCCCTAAATGATTGGTTATAGAAATGATAATGATAGGAGAGAACTGGATTATGGGAGCTATTTAGTTGATGTGCAAGTGGCTTTTATGTATATTAAACACAATTAGGATGCCTCTTATGACTAAAACACATCTATTAAAAGATACATTTTATTCAAAACGAACTAGGCAGCAGAAAGCCTAAAGGAGTTGCCCAATATATTAAAAGCATCAATGCCTGCTCAGAAATCCAAATGAAATAATGTTGCTATGTTATGGAGTATTTGAGTTAAAACAAATGCAGTAACATTTAAAAGAAGGGGCCGCTGCTTGTGTCTACTATCATTTGTTCAACCAAGGGAAATATGTTAATAATGCCTTTCAGAAACAAACTGCAGATTTTCCAGAGAAGCATGAAATCATAGTGATGGAAGACTTTAATTATTCCAACATCTGTCAGGCGACAAACTCTGCCAAGCATGGTAATTCCAGGAAATCCTTGAGTTGCCTTACTGACAACTTTCTTCAGTGGAGAGAAGCTGAAGAAGGCTATCTTTGACAGTTGATACTCATCAATAGGAAATCCTTAGTTGAGTAAGAAGTAGTACGAGGTGTCAGTGTCCAGTGAAGTTTCCCTATTCCACTCAGAGTCCAAAGATCATCTGAGTCAAACTTTTATTCAGAGACCGCATGTTGGTACAATGCCGGTAATCCCAAATCTAAATCTTAGGTTTTGGTTTCCTACAAAAGAACATCAACTCCATCCCCCCAAGTACACATCATAAATCTCACTGTCCAATCACGACAGCCCACTTAACACCAACTCTGTCCATCTCTGGCTACAACCTTCCCTATCACCTGACCTCAAACAACTATTTACTGACGGTTATTGTTGTTGTTATGCCGAAAATAACAACAACAATAACACAGGAACAAAGTTACCATGAAGCTCTTGATTTTATAGGAAACTTAAAACTGAGCTTAGTTTTTCAATCTGCTTCTTCGATCTCAAAAAAGTTGGTTTAATGAACTCAGAACGATAAGAATTAGGATCCTATGTAGAAGTAGTTAAAGGATACAGGAACTTAAGTGCAAACAAATCTAATGACAGGGGGAAATGAAGGACAGTAAAAAATGCCAGTGTACTAAAATAAAAGAGTTTATGGAAACAAACAAAAAAAGAATATAGGAAATGAAAATATCACAAAGGACTAATATGAAAAAGTAGACCAAAACTGTAGAAATAATGCCAGCAAACTGAAGAATTGATTTCAGAATATATATTTTAGGAATAAAGTATAAGGAAAAAATGAGAATACATTCAAATTAAAAGGAAAGGGGGAAAATGGTAGACCAAATGTTGAATCATAATGGCAAAACGATTTATTAACAAGTAATAAAATCCAAACAAAACTATTTAAATCATATTTTGATGCAATCTTTTCCATCAAAAACAATGGAAGGCTAGAACTGAAGTTTGATAGTAATGTGGTCAGGGAATTTTCTTCAGGACCAAACGAATCCTAGGGTTCTAAAGAAACTAGCTGTCCAAACCATATGGATTGTCTTTGAAAAGTACTGGAGAACTGTTGAAATGCCAAATGACTAAAGGTGAGACCAAAAAAAGAAGTGAAAAGAACCAGTCAATCTGCTTTCAATACTTGCGAAGATTTTAGAGTAGATTATAAAAAGATCAGCTGCTAAGGTAACAAAATAGTTCTTACAGTTCTTTAAGCAGTTATATCAAGTTGTTAAAGGAATAATATTTACTTTCTGGCCAATGTTACATTTCCTTTTCCATGTATGAACATTTTATAAATCTAAAGCCATAAGAAAGAGGGAGAAATTAAAACATAACCTTTCACTATTCAAAGGCTGGTTTGAAAGTGTAGTAGGGAAACAAGAGTGTGATAGCTTCAAGAAAATGGTTTGCTATATTCAAAGGTACACTTTATTCTACACAAAAAGCTAGAAAAAGCATCCAAGTTAGTTTACTTGAGAGTTGTTAGCTGTTGAGGGCCATTCTGGGCAAGGGAGATACAGGTAGTCTTCAATTAACAGCCGTAAATGAGCGGAGAATTATGGTCATAACTTGTGCCGATCGTTAAATAAGTGAACATGTGACCCTGTCTGATTTTACAACCTTTTTTGTGACAATTGTTAAGCGAACACACTGGATGTAAAACAAATGTGGCAGTTATAAAAGGAACATGAACCCCTTGTCTGCAAAGGGTGCTTTTTGCCAGAAAATTGAATACTTGGTTGCACACACACATATAAAATAGTAAATCACGATCATGTGACCATGGGAGGCTGCAAATGGCCATAAATGCAGATTGGTTACCAAGGAACCAAAATGAGGTCATGTGACCTTGGGGTGAGGAGAAGGTGAGGATCAGCCATCAAACCTGGGTTACAAATGCCATTTTTAGAGTCTTTAAACCATCACTAAACCTCCAGTCAAGGATTCTCTGTAATCCATGCTTATAAATGTTCACTCTATGTTGTGCAAATACTGCATACATGTATACAAATACATGAGTATTTATTAAGAAACTAGTTAGGAAATATGTTAGATTTCTGCATCCTATGCAGAAGGGACTTGATCTGTACTTAGTCACACATTGCTTGTGTAGCATTATGTGCATTTCATATCACCACACCATTACTACCTCATAATTTTATTTATTAATCAAACTGAGAAACTGCCCATTTCCCACACAGAGGGAGTCTACGGCTAATCTGATTCTCAAAGCAGAAGTCAAAGTCTGCTAGAAATGAAGTGATTCACTTAAAATGGGCCAGTGACGGACCAGCCAAGAATGACTTATATAACATAATCAGCTCTTTTCTTACATGAGGCATAAGACAACTTCATTCAGAACTCTGATGTAAAATAATGTAGACATTTATGATTCTAAACTATTTTAGAGTCCCTTGAGTTTAATCTGTCACTCAACCTATAGAGATTGAGGTTTTACTGCCAGCATTAATTCTCAATTCTTTCAAGCATAAAATATATCATGATTGGACATATTTACCAGAGAAATGTCTGTTTCTACTGGGATTTAATTTGAAATTTATACTAATGACTTTGCCTCTCTCCATCAAATAAAATGTTTCTGCTTTAAATATTTACAACTTATGTGGAGAATGTATTCTACTTTTCAGAAAAAAAACAAACCCTTTTGATGTCCAATGATATTGAATAGCATGCCCTAATGGCAATAATTAATTTAAAAAAATACCTAAAGGGTGAAGGCAATAGTACCTTTCTATATTTTACATTTGTCAAGAAGCTCAAACCAATATACATACTGAATTCCTTTATTATTTAATCTGCATAATAACAGTATTCAAGAAGCTTCTTCAGAGAAAGGACATTTGGGACAACTCTGTGAATTATGAAATTGTATTAAGAAAATAACTGGCTTGAAGTCACCCAATGAGCTCTATAACTGGGTATGGATGTCAATTTGACTTCATCCAGTCCAGTCCAGGATCTTAATGGCAACACTCAGATTAAATTTCACAATGTTTATTTCTACACTGTTTATACTCCTTTAATTCTTCCTGACCATAGCCATAATTAATCACTTGCATTTCATAATAACACTCTACCATGAAGAATTTGGATAGTTCTCCAACTAGATGCCTTTCAAAGTTCTTGGGATAATAGAATGTGGAGGTGAAAATACGAAGGAATGCTTCTTTAGACTGACAGACCAAACTTTACCCAATGAAGATCATCTGTTGTGGTAAAGTTCTGAGTTTCATTCCTAAACCTTGGGTCATAAACAAAAAACAGAGAATATCTGGAGGTCAGGAAGAAGCATGTAGCCTTTCACTGATAAAGCAATAATAACTAAACCATTATGATTTATCAAATTTTTATGCCACCCATCTTCCATATAAGGTGACTCCGAGCAACTTACAGTTATACCAACCAACATCTTCAGTGCTGCTCACTATATATTGATTGAACCGCAAACAATCTATATATAGTCTAACAACCATAGAGACTGAGTTAGCCTATGCCCAATATTCCTCGCTATGGATTCTCAGACACCGTTTTGAAGCAGACTAACAGCAGTAATATTATAACCTCTGGAGCTTCCTTGGACACTTGGAGATAGGAGTACTATTGCAATACAAACTAGTTTCTGGCAAGATCTTGTATTCTGGGGAAAAAATTCAGAAGCCAGGCATTGGAGGACAACAGGTGGTTTATGAGTAAAAAGTGGGTTAGCATTCTGGGTTTGTTTATCGGTTCGGACAGTTCTATAATTTGATTAGCATCAAATTATTGCTTTAATTACCATCACAGCTTTCTCAGCACAGCATGGGCACCCATTAATTGGAATAGCTAAAATTGTGCAGGGTGTGTGTGTATAAAAGTTATTCTGTGTAGAATACAGCTGTTTTATGATTGTCTGATAATTGTTTCTGATAACTATACTCTAATTGGAGTTCTGTATGTGACTCTGCTATGCACGGTGATGTAATAAAGGCATCTTATTAAAGCTTATGATTAAAGGATTATGAATCAGCAAGGGCAATCAGTTGACAGCAATCAATCTGGTAACAGTCTGGGATAAACAGCCCAGCCTATACCTTGGGAAAAACACTCCACATCACTATTTTTGTTTGCTTTATGCTGATAAATTATTGCCATCGTAACATTTAAAGGTGGCAGAATGCTTGGCTAATCAGGAAGTATTGTATATGTATATATGGTTGAAGTGGCATATAGTAATGTACATTTAAAGCAGGGATGTCAAACTGGTGGCCCACGGGCCAGATGCGTCACATGATGAGGCCATGCCCACCCCGGTGTCTGCAAATAGGGAAAACATTGCAAAAGTCACGTCATAGCAATGTGACTGCCAGAGTTTCAGTGAAGGTTCCCCATTTCCCAGTTAGCACTCGGAGGCAAAGTCCATCCAAGTCAAACTTTTATTTGAAGATCCCATGTTAGTAACAATGAAGCTATCCTGAAATTAACACTTAGGTTTCAGTTCCCACAAACGAATCCTAAATCCAGCCTCCCATCCACACATCATAAATCACATTGTCCAATTACACTCCTCCACTTGGTGCCAATTGTCTTCTCCAGTTACCAGCTGCATCATCCACCAACCTGACCTTGACTTCAGTCAACTCTTTATTTTGACTAACTTACTACTCAGCAATACAATCCCCCTGCAATTCCCAAGCTAGATATGTAGCAGTTTAGAAGCAATAGGAAAATGGCTCGACCATGGACAACTACATTGGAAACGGATTAATGGGTGGATACTGGAGATAACAGGAGTGGAACTGCAGTGGAAACCTGAAACGTTTTTATTAGGAATTTGTGCTGGAGAGATTAACAAGCAAAAGTGGTACCTTATATTATGTATTCTTGTGGCGGCGAGAATAGGATTCACCCAGAAGTGGAAGAAGAAAGAGACACCATCAGATTTTTTAATCATAAATAAAATATTTGAATGTGCTGAGGCAGACAGGATGTCCTATATTTTATGGGATAAAGAAGATGCAGAGTTTTTCCAAAGTTGAGACTGTTGGTACCAATGGATTGAAAAAAGAAGAAGAAAAAGGGGCAGGCCAGCTGAATAGAGAAAAGAGATTTATATGTATATATATTGTTGAAATTTATATAGGTATCCAAAATACTTTTTGATGAAATAATACTTATCAGACTGTTTTGTCCCCTATCAAATAATAAACATTTTTGCAGCAACACAGGAAGATATCCATTTTTTTAAAAGATGAAAATCTAATTATGCAAAGTACAGACACACCTTAGGCTTCCATTCTGACTGAATGTGAAAAATCAATCTTAGCGCATCCACCTTATTCATTTTTTTAAAATCACCACCTAGACATGAGTTTAAATGATAAAAAGAGACCTCTCTAGCAAAACCTTCTAGTTAGGATAAGATCCCATTTACCGTATGGCAACTCTAGAGCTAAAGTAATTTCATTCTTTATGTTCTGCTTCTATTTGGCTCAGGGATTTAATTAAACAGTTTGCAAATTAGAAAATGGACAATCATTGTAAGTTTTACTTTGACATAATGATCTGATTGTTCCATTTTGAAGGTCATGACCTGCAATCAATCAATCAGTCAGTCACTCACTCAATCTTAAAAATAAAGAGCTTTTCCCATCAAACTTTAAAGGAGAAAATTGGACGGCATGAATAATATTAAAAATAGTACAACTGTCTATATCAAATGGCCAATATCTGTCAGAACCATTTCTGATTTATTATAGACCAAATATCCATGCCTTCCTGTTTGTACATGAATACAATTAAATAAGTACTGTGATCAGCATAATTAAATGTAAATGACAGGTCAAGTTAAAAATAGAATGACACCCTTGAATTGTCTATTTGAATATTAAAAAGCAACTGAAGCATTTTTGGTCCATGAAGGAAAAAATAGTTTGAGGAACTCTTCAGAAGTGATGCTCCTGCAAAAGAGCAAGATTTCAATTTTAACTTATTTTTAATTGCACCAAGGCAACAAAAAAGCATGAAGGCCTTCCTGCTTTACCTCCAAGGATACAAGTGGCATATAGCCATGGTTTCCTCAGGGCTAGTTCATAAGACACGTTAATCCTTAACCAGTTATGTTTTCTCAACATCCAATAATTAATTTGTCTGTGTTTATTTAAGTTTGCTGCTAGACCCTGCTGTTGATGGGATGTTCGGGCACTTCTGACAAGTGTGGGATTTTTAGAATTCTGCTGCAGAGCTTTGATAGATGATTGAGGCAAAATCGTTCCTTGGATTTACAAAGAGACAAGGTATTAGTTTTTCAAAGCTATAAGCCCTCTCTTTAGTCATGTTACTTCCCTTCCCAACACAAAAGCTTTCTATCCATCAAACAGGTATACTGGAAGTGACAAACTATAAACCCTCAATTTAATGGTCCAGTAAAAAAAAAAAAGAAAGAAAGAGGGAGGGTGTCCATTACAATGTCTATTAGCAAATGGAATTTTACATGTGCATATTAGGGTGTTATGTAAACATATACAATAGTGAACAAATTTTATCAGTGGCACCAAAAAAACTACTGAACTGAGGGACAGAAGATCAAAGATACAATGGGTATACCATGTTTGAAACCATGTCTTTGTCTGAAAGGCATATAGTGACAGATGGAAAATTACATTTAAAAATGTTGATGTGAAGGTCATGATTTCAAATATTTGACTCATGATGTGTTCATGCTTGCATGAAATCCAAAGCACTTCTTTCAAATCATTTTTGAAGTATGTAGAGTTCAATTTTGTATTATTAGCAAGCTCCCTTTGTCCAAATCCTGGGTAAGCATGAAGTTTTTTAAAAAATTCTTTCACATAATGACATTCCTTAAATAACCACTAGAAAAGCTTTTCTAGCAAATACTAGTGTGTAGCTGAAGTAACTGCTTTTCTACTAAATAATAATAATAATAAAATCACTGCCAGACTTTCTCTTTAACAAAAGTGCATTGTTCCACAAAATTACAAAATAAAACTTTGGAAAACTATAATGATAGGGACACTTAAGAGGAAATGTACTGCATTTAAACTATTTCAAAGGTGTTTTTTTTCCTCCCAATAGTTACATGTAACTATAAAAGGCACAATTTAAAAAAAAAAATCTTGGAAATCAAACCAAACATTTTAGTTAAGGTCGTCTAGGTTTTACTGGCAAGACACAATTCCATCTGTCTTTTGTCCAACTGACCCTACCACCACCCATCTGAAGTATTAAAAGGCAGTAAGCATTTTTCATAAAAGGACTTCTTCGAATGACCACTGCCATCCATCCAGCAGAAACCTAGCAAGTGATAATGGGTAGAAGAGCTTGTGAGAAGACTGCAACTGCCTGAAAACATGAGATTAAATCGAAGAAAAAATTAGAGCCAATCTAACAATAGAATAAGAAATGCAGTAATTTAAAATTATAATATAGGGAGATTTACTTATTTATGTGGTATATTTAGATGTCTGCCCATTCACCAAAGAAATATAAATAATTGAATAGAATGGTAGAAGACAAGAAATTGTAGAAACAAAAGTAAGATTATTTCTACAAATGGGGGGAGAGAACTCTTTGTGTTGCAAAGAATCTAACTTCTGTTATATTTTTATAAGGAATATTTAGTGGAAATTGTGGGTCCTGAAAGGTGCTGTTCCAGAATCCAGACCTACAACAATGGGCATCTCTGGTTATTAACAGGTCTTCTACACCTGGGCTGAAGAATGCATGAGACACAGTAATAGGGTGTCATGATAGGACATGATTCGAATCCCTTCTACTGGATGAAGAAAACTTCTAGGACAAATACATGAAGTCTCCCTTTGCACTCTCTGTTTTCCAAAGCATTTGAGCAGCTGCTGCCACAAGCAAGTTAAGGTGAGGATGTTTGTACCTGAGGCACATTAGCAGATTCCTGACATTCTGGTCTACTGAGCCTGTCTTTACATCTGAAAAAGGCTTTGTAATTAAATTAATTCCTTAAGAGTAAGGTGACCAGACATCCCGCTTTTGGCGGGACAGTCATGCTTTTCACTTAATTGTCCCGTGTCCCGCAGCTGTTAGCCAAAATCCCAAATTTTCCTCGCCTCGCCTCGCCTCGCCTCGCTCCGCCCCACCCTGCCCCTCCCTGCCGTAGCTGAGCTGCTGTCGGCACGGGAGGCGGTGGCGGCAGGGGGAAAATTGTGGCCTATTTTCTGAAACCAGCAAATATGCACGTGTGTCATGTGGCTCCCTCGACTTGTGGCTTCGGTGCCACACTTTCCCACCATGCACATGGGAAGAGGAGCCCGTGAGTGGGGACGGAGCTGCTTAAGAAGGCAGGCAGTTAAAGTCACCCTTTGCACCTGGTGGGAGAAGGAGGGAGGTTTCCTTCCTTCCACCTTCACAGGGCTGCCTCCGCTGCAGGGAGGCTGGCCGGGAAACAGGCGGCTTCCACCCAGCACCCTCTGAGGGAGAAGCGGTGCTTTCCAGGCTCGAAACTGCAGCCGCTGCAGGGGGAGGAGAGGAAGGAGGGGCTAGATCATCTCTCGGGAGGAAACGGGGCTGGAAAAGGCAGGGAGAAGCCTCCATGGAGCCACTCTAGGAGGCTTCTCTCCTCCTTACTCCCTCCTTGTTGTTTCCCCTGTTGTATATTGAGGCATTTTTGAGCAGCCAATCAGCGTGGGGCATTGTGAGCAGCCAGTCAGCAGGGAAAGTAGCA
>JANHFR010000416.1:162912-189514 GCA_032468015.1 Mimophis mahfalensis | reverse complement strand
TAGAAAAAACACCAGAATGTTTCCTTGCTGCCTTCTTTACAGGATTATTCCTGTAAAGTGGAGAAAAACAAAAGGAGATTTCTTCTAACAACCGGTTCTCCGAACTGCTTAGAAAGTTAACAACTGGTTCTAGCGAATAGGTGCAAACCGGTAGAAACCCACCACTGCACACACCTTAGCAATGAGAGAGGACATCAATTTTCCTATGAAAGGCTTCATTTTTCTCTGGAACACCTCAGACCATTATTGCCCTTCTTCTAACATATTACATATCTAGATTTTGTGGTTTCAAGCCTAATTTAGTTCACTGGCACTGTTGTATATTTCACGCTGAATTTCTCCTCAGAACCATTTGCTTGATTGTTTCTTAAAGTACTGACCATAGAATATACCATAGTGAAGCTTCCAAAAGATGCTATGGTACAAGTCTATTGACCAAACTTCTACCATTTTGATCCCATGTAGCCATCACAATGGGGTCTCTAATTGCATATGGGAGGTTTTCAGTTTGGGAAAAACTGACATCAGAGCATAAATGTTAATGTTCATTTTGTGAGCCCATGCCATTTCTTTAAAGGAACAAATGTACTGTTTAACTGTTTCTAAGGTCATACAATTATATATTTTTTGTAAAATAAAATTGGTAGGAAGTTATGCATACATGTATGCATGCAGTTGCTATATATGAGCTTCAACAGTTGAGTGGAAAAAACCGAGTAAATTATATATTGAACTGCTAACTGGTGTGAAGGCCT
The DNA here is from genome assembly GCA_032468015.1 of Mimophis mahfalensis. Lineage (NCBI taxonomy): Eukaryota > Metazoa > Chordata > Lepidosauria > Squamata > Mimophis > Mimophis mahfalensis. The sequence goes on along the minus strand of JANHFR010000416.1, from coordinate 188,759 downwards.
TGTGGTTTCCATGGTAACTGGGCTGGAAATAGCTCCATGTGACATCAGAATGGTACAGGTAGACTGAGATCTAGCCTCCCCCTCCCCCTCAGAAGAGCAGAATTGGTACAAAATATAAAGCATGTATTAGCAAGTTAGCAATACACTGACATTTGCACTTACCATATTTAAATGTTAGACAACCAAAGGTGGATATGTTTTTTAATCTCTAGTTAATCAAAAACAATTTTGGTAAGATTCTAGAAGTCTATCTCTTTCCAATATATTTTCAGATAATACAATGCAAATGGAAGCTGGTAGAAAAAGAAGGGTGAGTGGACCCCTTCTCTGTTTTATACATAAAAATGTTTGCCATTATTTCAAATGCACAGCCTGGCTTGTCTGTCAAGGTTTTTCAAAATACTTTGTGATGGAACTGACATAAACAAACCAATGAGTTGATTGTTATAACATAAAATATTGTATGAATATGATCATTTTTACACTTCAATTGCAAGTGAGAGAATATTTTTTTTAAAAAAAATCTCATAATGAAACTGCTAGTCATTAATTTAACAGTTATACAGAATTCAGCAAATCAGTTTAAATACCATGTCTGAACATTGTTGGTACACTATAGCCCATTGTCTTCCTTGGACCTTTATTCTACAGCAGCTACTTCCAGCCTGGTGTCCCTGAATATGTTGGAACTAACTAATTACCCAGTTTCCCCTGGGTGTAGTGGGGCCTGATGCTCCTCCCCCGTTTTCTCCTCCATCGGCTCCACTGCTGCGTGGTCCGGCCCCATCCCAGCACCTCCTGGCGACAGAAGAGGCTCGGCGCCACCTGGGGCAACCCTGTCCCATGGCTGCCTCCTCCTAATGGCCACTGTCTTCAAAGGCCTCCCGGCGACAGAAGAGGCTTGGCACCACCCTGGGCAACCTCATCCCGTGGCTGCCTCCTCCTAATGGCTGCCATCTTCAGAGCAGCCTGTATTGCTCATGCGCCACACATGGCACATGAGCAGTACAGGTTTGCTGTTAGTGTTGGGGGGGTCGGCACTTCAGCACCCTTTTTGGGGGTGCACATCCTCCAACGGGGTGTGTGACCCCTCCAGTGTTTGTCACTGGAGAGTAAGTTATCGACATGGGAAGTTTGGGTGAGATTGGTGCAGCCGTGGAAGAGCGTATATGGCACATACATACACACACACATAGTCACCCACACTCTATTTTATATATATATGTAGACTAGCTAATTACCCGGCTTTGCCTGCATATAGTCATCCTGGAGCCAGGTGCCTCCCTAAGGTTTGAAAAGGCCTCACCTCATCCCAGCCTAGGCCATATAATCTCGGCCTAGACCTCTTCCTTCCCTGCTTGGCCCTCACCTCATGTATCATCCCGGCCTAGACCTAGTCCCGTGATGGCTAACCTATGGCACATGTGCCCAAAGTGGCACACGGAGCCATGTCGCCTAGCACATGACCATTCACGACCCTCCCACTCCCCTGCCCAACGCACGTGACACCCCCCGCCTATGCGTGTACTATAACAGTGAAGTTAAGTTTGATGTTTTTTCAGGGGTTTGGGGCTTGGGAGAATGCACTCACGCGTGGGGTGGAGGTAGAGGGGATAGCACACGCTATCCGCTCTACCCCCCCACGTGTGCGCACACTCTCCCAAGCCCAACCCCCCTGAAAAAACATTGAACTTAACTTCATTGAGGCTTTTTCAGCATTTTTGGGCTTGGGAGAGCACGCGCGGAGCAGGGGTAGAGGGGGCCCTCCGGCGGGCTTCCCCATTTCAAGTGGCAACTCCGCTGCCTGTCAGACTGGTCGGCCTGGACGGGGACACAATCACCCCGCTCCTTTGTCCTCCAGGAGGCCCACCAACAGCCAAGGCCCGGCAGATAGCCAGGCCAAGAGTTTAGGCAAGAAAAAAAATGCAGAGGTGTAGAACAGCTGATAAGGTTCATTAGTACTAACTGCAAGAAGGATCTTGGAGTCCTAGTCCAAGTGGACAGTCACTTAAATATGAGCCAGCAGTGTGCTGCAGCTGCCAAAAAAGCCAACACAGTTCTAAGTTGCATGGATAGAATCAAGACCACATGAAGTATTAATGCCACTTTTGTGTGGTCCAACATTGAAGGTTTTTAAGAAAAGATTAGACAACCATTTGTCTGAAATGTCATAGGATTTCCTGCCTGAGCAGAGGGTTGGACTAGGAGACCTTCAAGGTTCCTTCCAACTCTGTTATTATATTATTATTGCTGAGTATTTAAAGGGATGAAGTGAAAGGAATAAGAGGAATAAAAGGTAAACTTGAAATATCAAATCGGTCAGAGAAAGTTTTTTTCTCACTATACTAGCCTTCTGAATATCTTCTATGTAGACTATATCTTCTGTACACGTTTAATAGATATTCCACAGAATGACAGTACTGTAATATAAAAACAATGCATGTAAATAAGGTGAGAAAATGACTTGTAAATGTGTGGATTTAATTTAAACTGAAAAAAATTAGTGCATGCTTGGATGTGTGTAAAAGAAAAGTGATGATGTGCAGAGATATCAGATTATTCCATCTGAAAGTAATCAGTAAATCTATATTAAAAATCTTTGGGGGTTTCTCTCCTCCTTCAGATAGTGCTACTATCCTTACGGAGAGACGATTTCATGTAGGCCTTTAAAATTGATAGTCAACACCTTGAATTGTATCTAGAAAGAAACTGGGAGCTAGTGCATCTTGCATAGCATTGTAATGGGGCAAACTGCCCAACGTTGCATGTAAAGTAGAACCTCGGGCGAATGTAATCCATTCTGGGATTGTGGTTGTGACCCAAATTGGTCGCATCCCAAAGTGACACTCACTGTGCATACACAGGCAATTCTGTGCATGTGCAAAAAGGAAAACAGTGCAGAAAGGAAGCTTTCTTTGTTGTTGTTTTTTAGGAAGCCGAGTTTTGGATTGTAAACCGATCCAAAACTCAGTGGGATTTTCCGTTCGGAACCCGAATTGGTTGTGAACCGAAGCGTTTGCAACCCGAGGTTCCACTGTACCATTCTGGACAAGTTGTAACTTTGGGTGGTCTTCAAGGGGAGCCAGTGTACAGCTAGAGCTAAATAAAATAAATTGCTAGTGCCTTTACCTGTGTGCTCCCAATGTCTTTCCAGAACACGTGATGTGTGTTTGTCTGGTTATTGGCAAAATCTCTGTCCCTCAGTGATTTAAATAAAAGGGATTGCTACAAGCCACCATTCCTTTGTAGCATTTAAAAGGTTTCTGCTAGCTATACATATAAAAGGACAATGTTCCAAATTGGTGCTGGATTCAGGTACCAATTGTGGCACGTTGCTGCGGGGATTGAGTAGATGAGAAGAAAGATAGCTTAAGTAATGTCTAGAGAGGGCAGGAGAGTGACCGACACCTCCCCCTTTCCCACTCCATGCAATAGAAAAATAAAGAAATTGATAGCAACCTCTCCATCCTTAAGGCTATTTTTAAAAATAGGGAGTATTTTGTACCTTTCTATCAATTATACCTTGGCTTGCTTTGGCTGTGCTATCAAATCTGCCAAAACATTTTTTACTATCTGCAAAAACTCAAAACAGACCAGATGAAACCTGGTTGTATTTTAAAGTAGAACTACAATGAGGTGTACATTTAATTGATTATATACCGAAAAATATGAGCTGCTAATTTGAGGGAAACCATCCTATTCAGGATCTGTAATCAAAATGTTACGTTAGGAGATCAAAGGCCAAAATGTGGGGGGAGGTAACCTGGTGTTCCTTCTAGTGAGAAAATAAATCACAAGTTTTGAAGAGCTGTAGCATAGCGGTGAAATCACATCCATGTGATGCCATGTTGGACAGTGAATTTTGTCAAACAGCCGTAATAGTCTCCTATGGCATTAAACAGAAATAACCTCATAAAATAGCTGGAGTGAAAACTACACTCTAGTATAGGTACTCCTCAACTTACAACCACAATTGAGCCCAAAATTTATGTTGTTAAGTGGGACATTTGTTAAGTGAGTTTTGCCCCATTTTATGACCTTTCTTGCCATAATTGTTAAGTGAATCACTGCAGTCGTTAAGTTACCATATTAACAGAGTTGTGAATGAATCTCATTTCCCCATTGACTTTGCTTGTCAGAAGGTCGCAAAAGCTGATCACGTTATCTTGGGACACAGCAACAGTCATAAATATGAACCAATTGCCAGGCATCTGAATTTTGATCATGTTACCATAGGGATGCTGCAAAGGTTGTAACTGTGAAAAACAGTCATAAGTCACTTTTTTCAGTGCCACTGTAACTTTGAACGGTCACTAAGAGAACTGCTGTAAGCGAGGACTACCTGTACTGAAAATGTGGGTATACTGAAACTGAACAAGAAATAAATGAAGTCAGCTACCAAATATGGGGGTCTAGAGTTGACTCTTAATAAAACAAAAATCCTGTGTGAAAGTGAGTTCAGTGAAAGTCAGAACAGTGTATTCGCTACTCATACCCTTATTTTTCATAGTGGGAGTAATACTGCCATTTCAAATAAAGGGTAAGGATTTACTGAGATTACATATCAGAATATGGTTTATAAACTCAGCTGAATGAATATGGAGCACAAAAATAAATGTATATACATATCAATTAAAATTCACAATATGTTTTGACTAGGTCAGCATTTGGTAGGTGATGTTTGAGCACTGTATTGTATAATTTTATTTTATTATTAAATTTATTTGCTACCCATCCTGCTGTGGGGCTACTCGGGGCAGCATGCAACAGTAGAATATAAAATTATAAAAATGTAAATATAACAATAGTAAAACAATGAAACAATAAAAATAATGAAAATTTAGCAATATGTATTAAAAGATACGTGGGGAAGGGAGGAGGATATGTGAAGGGGGGTGTTGAGGTCTAATATTAGTTTAATAGCCACCTATAAATAAATACTAACATTTATTTCAAATCAAAATTAACCAGTGTCTTCATGTACTCCTTATAACGATAACATGGAAGTTGTTTTGTATTGCCGCCTTCTTTCAACATCCCAGTTTAGTTTATAGCCCCAGGTTATTGGATTGCTAAATCATCAATAAATCAGTTCCAGTATCTGCTTAGATTTTTAAAATCAGCCAGGGTCAGTTCAATGTCACATAGTTGATATAATTTACCTTTTAGAAACAGTTGATAGCCAGGACACAATGCTGTATTTTTTAATACAAAATTTACTGCTTTAAAAATAATAACAGAAAAGAAAAAAACACAACGAAGGACAATGTTACATACATTATCAAAAAATACATAACGTGCTTAAAAATAAAAATAAAAAATAAATTAAAATATAACAAAAAATACAATATAGAATATATGTTGTTACAACAGTAAACAGTTACAAATCTATATATTGTACTTCATACAGAAACTATTCTATTTTTTTAGCCTTGTTTGCTATCCAGTCATTTGCTTGTGAGATGGGCACCTAAATAAATAGATAAATAAATAAATATAATTAATGCAAACGTTATGTATACACGTGTGTGTGTGTGTGTGTGTGTGTGTGTGTCTGTGCATGTATGTATGTATAGGTATACTCAACTGTCAGAAATTCTGATCTTCTATATGTACATCTATTAATATCAGATCAGTATGACTCAGTTTCCTTTAACATAGCTGAATTTTGTTATGCTGTCTGTAAAAGTGGACAGTATGATTCTCATGATGATACCTTGGTGACCGATTTGTCTTTATCCTCACTATCCTAGTCAATACAAGAAAGTAAATATATTATCAACCAGTCTAAGTGTGGTAAATTCCTCTAGCAATTGTATCCCTCCTCCCTCCGGCTAATTAAATCTAACTCTAATTGGTGGGAACCAGTATTGACCTTTCCCTTTTTATATATTAATCTCACAGATAAGATCCCAGAGGAGTGGAAGGTAAAAATAATTGTTTGCCTATATAAAAAGGGCAATGGGAATGACACAGTTAATTATAGGCCAATTAGCCTATTGTACATCATTAACAAATTACTTAACAGGTAATTCACCAAACTCAATACCTGGGTTATAGATGAAGGAATAAGTAAGACCAAGCAAGTGGGTTTCCAGTCAGAACAATGCATAATGCTACATTATCTAGGTCAGTGTTGGCAAACCTTTTTGGCACTGAGTGCTGAAAAATGATCGTGCGGGAGTGCCGAAAACCAGAAGAGCAGCTCCCCAGCATGCATGCGCACCGGCCACCTGGTCTTCTGGTTTTTGGCATGCATATGTGTGTGAAGGCCAGCTGCTCAGTGTGCATTAGCTCAGCTTTCTGGCGTGCGCATGCCAGGGAGCTGGTCTTCTGGTTTCCGGCACTCCCACACATGCGAAGACCCGGAAGAGCAATGAGCGATAGCTGGTGTGCCTGGAGAAATGGCCCTGCATGCCACTTCCGGCACATGTGCCATAGGTTTGCCATCACAGATCTGGCTGATAAACAGAAATCATTCTGATCTGACTTTAATTGCAGCCTTTGTTGATTTTTAAAGCGAGATTCCGTATCATCTGTGAGATTAGACTCTGGGACATTTTGAGTGGATCAATGATTCTTGTTGCTAATTCATAAATTATACAAAAAAACCAACTGGGTAGGGTCTGTCTGATTTCATCTAGACATTAAAATAGGTCAAATAAGGAGTCTTTTAGCCTCATTGCTTTTTAATATAGAAACTTCAAAAACAAGACAAAAATAACCCCAGTGATCCATCAAATCATAAACTAGAACAAGTTAAATGTTTTAAATATTTGGAAATAGGCTTTCAGGCTTCTAGGAAATTAACATCTCTGAATAATTCTGTCACCTCCCAGTGACAATTAAATTGTTTATGGCTAAAATAACATTGCTCAACTATTTTATGTTATATAACTTGGCCCCATCACAAATCTATGGGCATATGAAACTTTAATTGAGCTTCCTTAGGAAGTCTTTTGTTTCTTCAAAATGTATCCCTAATGCAATTTTGAGGCTTGTTTCAGGATTTTATCTTTATGGCTCTGAATCCTGTTTGTTCCTAATGGTCTGTTACCACAGCTGTTTACAAAAAGTGACCAATCGTGTTGGTATCAAACTTGTATGAAGAAATTATGCAATCTCAAGTCTTTCTTCACAAAATATAGGTCAATTAACCCTTATGGAACCAAATCAGTGGAAAAGCAATAAATTAGAACATCAATCATCAAAATAACCATTGTTCCTGAATTTCATCATCAAATGTTAGATTACTGCAAGCCCTCTATTGTGGGTATTTATACTGTCCAATACTGAATAAATATAGATGGACTTTCTCTAGAACCATTTGTCTGAAATGATTTAGGGTTTCCTGAGCAGGGAGTTGGACTAGAAGACCTCCAAGGTCCCTTAAAACTCTGTTATTCCATTATTCTGTTGAAAAATTTTCTTCTGTTTGTTGGTAGGAAGTAGATTTCATGAGCTTCTAATTCTTAGAAACTTGCCTTTGTGGCTGTAGAGAGATAGAAACACTTGGCCAAGTATTCCTACAGTGTCCCTTATATCAAGATACACTTTACCATCTTCAATTATTTCCAAAATTTTCAGGTCATATAGATAGATTTTATGTTCAATATCCTTTAAAAGGATGTTAACTGTTTACTCACGTTCTAAGTTGTTAAATACCTTTACTGAGTTACAGAACTGCCCAAAACTTTGACTTAGATGTGTCTTCCTATTATTTTATGATAATTTCCCGGTAACGGGTTTGCTGTAGCAATCTATTTATTTTCTCTTATGTATAATACTGGTCAAAGTCTATAGTAAAGAAATTTTGATTTCCAATTTCTCTATTCTTGTTAATTATCATAGGCCTTCTGTCTGTGCTTGGTGAATAAACAGTTCAAGCCACCATTCAGAATGAAAATCTTGATGGAGCATGCTCTTAGGTGCTCTTCTTCAAGACTTCAAGCATTTAGAATCCAGCAGGATTTTCAGCTCATTTGCTGGAATTTCAAGACAAGGGATCTCACAAAGGGGATCCAAGGACTTGTCAGAAAGGGGGAAAAAATATCCATCCATCCATCATCTCTATTATATTGATATCCCAATAAAAATATTGAATTGGTTTACCATAAAATTTAAAAAGTAGCTTAAATCCTTGGTAAAAGCATATATTAAACAAAATGCAAGTACAATAAAAATGGCATAGTTAAGACAACAATAGGGAAGCTAAAAATATAAGAATGGCATTAACACATTTGCCATAAAGGAAAATTGCCACACATCCTTAATCCATACTCATTCTTCTTCCTATCCTATTTATGCTATTTTTCCTCAAAAACTCAAAAGCACATTATCATCGAAGATTTCTCTTTCTTCTCAATTAAGAATTGCTAATACAGATAGTCCTTAACTTAGAACCATGTGTTTAGTGACCATTTGAAGTTACAATGGCACTGAAAAAAATTGATTTATGACTGTTTTTCACATTTACAACCATTGCAGGATCCCCACAGTCACATGATCAAAATTCGGATACTTGGCTCATATTTACGATGGTTGAGGAGCAGGTTATGTGTTCACATTTTGTGACCTCTCAACAAGCAAAGCCAATGGGGAAGCAAGATTCACTTAACAACCGTGTTACTAACTTAACAACTGCAGGAAGTTATTTAACTGTGGCACTTAAAATGTTACCTTTTTTCAGTGCTGTTTCAAACAATCACTAAACAAACTGCTGTAAGTCAAGGACTACCTTTACACAGTCCTAGTAACCACACTGGAATGAAGTAGAATTGGAAAATGCAGAAGACTACTTAGGGTGGTTTGAATATCTTCATTATGAGAACAGGCTAGAATATTTGGGATATTTTTGGGGAAAAAATGTGTATAACAGAGAATAATGATTGCTGGGCATAACATAAACTACAGCATGAAGAAAGTAGACAGGAGGAAAAATTCTGTCTCAAATAATTAGGACCAGAATCATCCAATTAACTTCTTGAAAAGCAAATTTAAAATAGAAAAAGAACCACTTCCCTAATTTTTAACATGCCACCACAAAATGTGATAGCCACTAGCTTGAATAACTTCAAGAGGGGATTTGATAAATTCACAGAGGATAGGTGTATTGAAGGCTATTGATCTTGCAGATCCTATATTACTTCCAGGTCTGATCCAGCAGGATTGTCCTTATATAACAAGAAGGCATAATACAGTACATGTACAAGAAAAGAAAAGGGAGCATCACCTATTTTGAATTAAAGTCCAGTTTATAAAACAAGAAGAGTGTGAAACGATACCTAAGGGAAAAAGCCTCAAGGGGAGGATAGGCTGTGATAGAGAAGTCATGAGCACCTTTGAAATGTTCACTTCCTGTTCAAGGCTTTTGTTTATTTAGAGAAGAGGAATTCATTACAATATAGGTAGTATCCAATTCTTTTTATGATGCAAAGAGCTAAAGGGCTGAAAGTTGTTAAAACATCCCTAGGGGCAGAAGGTCACTAAAGGCAGAGCAGGTAGTACCTTTTCACATGATTTGTCCTCCTAAGAATATTTTGCTTTGGTTTACTATTCTTTTGAGCATCAGTGTAACAAAGTGTTTGACTAGTGATAACACAATAGGTTCCAGTAGCTACCAGTCTCCTTTTAATCTCCCTAGCTCCTAAATAGACTACTTGACTTGGTTATTGGGTGATAGCAGGGAGCTTTGCCTACTTGATCCTGCATTAAGAAACCTACCATAAATTATGAAGGATGCTTACAACAAATCATTCCATCATTAATGTCCTTATATAAATCTTCATTACATGTGCATTTGGAGTAATAAATACAGTTACCTGATTCGTCATACCACCATATATTCTCTACATTATTTATTACAAATGTTTTAGTCACTAGGTCTGCATTAGTTACGCTATTAACTGTTTTAATTTGTGTTGTAGGTCTTATGTTCTGTAAGAATATTTACCTGCTGTAAACTTGTGCACAATGGACCCTTGTGCACAGTATTTACAACTCCCACTATCTTTTTCATTGTTTGTAGTTTCTCTTGCTGACATTTAAATGCTGGTCTGCATTTCTGAATCTAATACAATATTTGTTAGGCAACATCATAAGCCAGTCAATGCTCACTTTAAGAAGATCAGTAGGAGAGTGTGAAATGCTTTTATCTAATCAGAGCCCTTCTCATGAACTATTATTTGTTTGTTTGTTTGTTTGTTTGTGTGTTTGTTTGTTTGCTTAGTATATGGCAAAACTGTTAAAGAGCACATCACAATTACAACTCCGGCATATATTAAATATATATTTAATCGTCTATCTTTGAATTTATAAATAGAATAAATAGTTTCACATTTGAGCTATCAGTGTAATGGAGTAACAAAATAAATTGCTGATTCTCCTCTATGATACATGCTTTTCTGTGCCTAAATTGGTCATTTGGAAAACTCCTCAGTGAATGGTGTATGATAGATTACAAAAATAATAAAAATAAATTGTAAGTTTATACTGTGCTATGGCACCAGTACTGAATTACTTTCAAAAGCCTTGTACAGTTTGCAAAGTAGTATGTGACCAGTTTTGCAAATAAATGTTTTCCCAGCAGTTGTGACCATGACTGAATATTGCTAAAGATTTGGGAAGGGAGGGGAAGAGTGAAGGAGGATAAACAATGCACACCTGAAAAGAGAACCTCCATTAACAGAACACTAAACCTCTGCTGAGGGAGACAAAGGAAAACAGGTTTATTGCGGCAGAGTGTAATGTCTGAGCCAAAATGTAGCAAGAATTGGAAACGAACAGGAATAAACAAGTCCAAAAACTGTTATAAAAATTCAGTACTCAAAATATCTACTGGTACATGACAGTATCTATAATAAATTACAATGACATCAAAATGGCAAGTTTGTGATGATGTCAAACAAATGCTGCAGTTACATATTTGCATTGTATCTGACACAAGTACAATAATCACAGCATTTGTGTGATGCCATCAGAGGTGTTGTCATTTGCACCGCCAATAGATGTTCACATTTTGTGTGTCTCAATATAGTTGTAAAAAGAGTTGCATTATTCAGTATTTGCAGCTTTGACAGATCTATTAATACATTTTTAAAGTTTCCTTTCATGAAGTTTTATAAAAAGGAATACTTCTTCCATGTATTCCCTTCTCTTCGTGAGCATGCTCCTTGGTTCTTGGACTGGCCCTTACGGCTTTAAGTAATTGCTGCCATAGAGAAATGTTAGTTTCTCAGGACTTCCTTTCTTCCTACATCAAAAAGAAAACAGTGGGAGGTAGACAAATCGATTTGCCAAATGTTGTCTTCTAAATCCCATTCCTGATTCTGAATTGGTATCAAACCCAATAGAGCTTGCTGCCTGAAGCAGAGCTTCCACATGCCCTCCCTTTAGAGCATTGCTAATGATCTGTTCACCTGCCAGCCCATCCTTCAAAGCAGATCCTTTCATCCTGCTGAAAACAGAGTTACTAGTTAATTGGCTGAAAAATGTACTTTACTTTTCACAGATATAAACACAGACATACTCTGTAGTAGGTTCTTCCAGATGCACAGACTACTAGATTTAAAAAAAAGACTGATCCAGTTAATCTGAGGGGATTTTTTTCTTGCTTAGCTTAGATTGTAAACAAGTATTGATTGTTTGAATGGTTACATGGGAAAAAATAGAAAAAGACTACAATATTTTCTACTAAATTGTAATTGGTTGCAAGTAAGTATTCTTTGTTTTTAAATTTGCTTTACGAGTGTTGTCTCTTTTGGATAGTGAATGTAGGGGTTATTCCTATCATGCAGAGTATGCAAAATCTTTATCTTAAAATAACATAACTATATAAATTTACTCTATTCCAAAAATCAAATGTGAAGAATCAGCAAAGAAGTTGCAGGAGGTTTCGTATAAAACTAGCTATAATTTTCACCTTTTAAATATCCCACAACTCATAATCATTTATCTCTTTCTTCCCCATGCATGTTTATCAGCATCGTATAATTAAACTCCTTTCAGAAAGCTTAAGAATTCCCTGTTTCAGTAGGAAAGTGGGTAGACACTGGTGGAGGATAAACAAAATTGGCTGGTGACAACAGTTTTTCCAATCCTAACTGTATACAGCATTTCAGATTCTAAATTGTATACTGCATTTCTTAAAATGGCACATGGAAATGACATACCAAAAGTGGTACAAGAATGTGGCAATGGCAAGATACAATTATTGCATGCCCTTGAAATATATTGTATGAGTAATACTTTTCATATCAGTGATACAGTTTGTCTCATGACTTTGCATTTATATAATAAACAACAGGACTGCCTGCCAAAATAATACATTAAACAAGCATTTCTTGCAGTCTTCCAAATTACATTATACTTTGGCTATTGGTTAAGGATGAAATCATAAGCATGTTTACCTGGGAATAAATGCATTCAGTAGTAGATATATAGCTGAATAAATATTTTTAATCTTTGGGTGGAGACTGAATTGTTTTTTGGCTAGATTCCTGCTGTATTTTAAGAGACATGAGAAGATCCTTCACATCCCCTTTTATATCAGTTCTAGCATTTCTGAAATGAAAACATAGCTACCGTTATAAATGATATCTTGCAATGTTTTCTGTTTTTTAGTGGTAGTCATTAAAAATATTGCTGTGTCTGTCCCTACCCCCCCATCTGTTATGTGCAGCAGAGAAAGAGGAATTTATAGGACTAATATGAATTCTTAGTCCAACCCAGTTGCTAGTGATTCATGTTTTGAAATGGAGAGAAGGAGGATTAAACACGTCTCTCCTATTTTCAAGATCTCATTGTGTAAGGTTATCCCAACTTTGTTGATCTTCCTCCTGTTCTAAAACCAACCATAGTTCCTTTATATATACTGTATTTATTTTCCTATTTACTTTTTATTCATTCTGTATATATCCAAACCACCTCAGTGTACTTTTTTTGTATTGATCACTCATTTCATATGTTTATGCTTTATTCTAACACTTTCTGTTTTACTATATATATTTCTTAAGTACTGTACCAGATTTCTACAGGTAGTCCTCCATCTACAGCCATTTGTTTAGCAATTGTTCAAAGCTGCAACAGCACTGAAAAAGATGACAAAGGTAGTACTCACAACCTTCACAACATTCCCACAGTCACAATCAAAATCTGGGCACTTGGCAATCAGCATGTATCTACAGTGGTTGCAGTGTCCCAATGTCATATGATTGCCACTTGCTACTTTCTCAGCCATATTCTGGCAAAGAAAGTCAATGGGGGAAGGTGGATTCACCTAATGACAGGATTCACCTAACAACTGCAGTGATTTGTTAAACACCTGTGGCAAAAAGGTGGTGAAATTGGGTACAACTTACAAGAAAGTTCTGGTTCCAGTTGTGGTCATAAGTTGAGAACTATCCATCTACTCCTATGTTTCTCCTTGCATACACATCTCTCACTGCCCTGTAAAAAAAACTAGACAGCAGCATGTTCTTGAACCACCTAATTGTCACTTTTATCAATAAAAATTCATTTCTTGCAGCAGGAGTATTCTGTGCCCCAAATTCAAACCAGAGAGATATTTTGGAATGGGAATTAATACCTTCCAAAGACATATTTATGTAGAACTATTGAAAAAGCAAAAGGGTTCAGAAATTTTAAGCATCACTGCATAAAACTGCGTATGGCCCAGAAAAAAGTAAGCTTTTCTGTTTTGAGTTCAATTTGATTAACCCATTTCAAAGATGATGAAAGTGGTGGTTGTGGTGGCAACCACCACCACCATAGAATGCTTGCACCATGGCAGACTGGACAATATTCTTTAAAAAATTGTATCCAAAAGCAGTAATGAAAAAAAAAAAGACTTGACACTGTTCTGATTTGCAAAGTTTGTGCAATGCATATATTCACACCCCAGAATTATACATGTACTAAATGTAAACTAATAGAAACACTTCAGGAAAACATTAGAAATCTAACAGAATTTTTTAAAAACCACGGCAAAAAAAAAAGATGGAGATTGGAGAGCAGCATATAGCATGATGCCAAGTTCTTTAAAAGTCACTAAGGTTTGTTTGATTGGAATGGCTTAAAAGCATGTGTAATAAAGAAAATATTCCATGATGTATCAGTCATTGTATCAAATCTTTTTTCACCTCTCACTAGGTAACCACATCAATTCATAAGCCTGTGGAGGCCAATAAAATGTGACTAAATTAGTGGATCAGGAAAATGCTATGGACATAATTTACTTGGACTTCAGTAAGGCATTTGATAAAATAGACCACAACCTACTATTTGATAAGATAGAAAAATGTAGATTAGACAGCATCATCAGCAAATGGATTAGTTACTGGTTGACCAACTTTGCTCAATGTGTAGTTCTTAATGGAACTGCATCTACGTGGAATGGAGTATGCAGTGGGGTACCTCAAGGCTCTGTCTTAGGCCCAGTATTCTTCAATATCTCCACAAACATTTTAGGTGAAGGGGTATACGGAGAACATTGCACCAAGCTGGCAGGAATAGCCAACACTTCAGAAGATAGGCTCAAGATACAAAAGGATCTCAACAGACTTGAACACTGAGCCCTATCTAACAAAATAAAATTCAGAGGTGAGAAAAGCAAGGGCCTACATTTAGGCAAGAAAAGCCAACTGCACCTAGATTAGGTGGTACCTGGCTCAGTGGTGGTAACTGTGAGAATAATCTTGGAGTCCTAATGGACAATCATTTAAATATGAGCCAACAGGGTACTGCAGCTGTCAAAAAAGCTAGTGTAGCCCTAGACTGCATTAGGACAGGGATAAAAACAAGATCACATGAAGTGTTATTACCACTTTTAGTGCCTTAATAAGACTACACTTGAAATATTGCATCCAGTTTTGCTCGCCCTAATATAAAAAAGGATGTTGAATGAGACTCTAGAAAGAGAACAGCAACAAAGACAATTAATTAGGAGACGAGGCTAAAACTTATGAAGACTGATTGAAGGAAGTGGATATGTCTAGTTTAATGAAAAGAAGGACAGGGGCGACATGATAGCAGTATTCTTGTATCTAAGGGACTGCCACAAAGAAAAGGGGATCAGAAGCAATGAATGGGAATTAATCAAGGAGAACCAACCTAGAAATGAGAAATTTTCTAATAGTTAAAACAATGGAACAGATAGCCTTCAGAAGTTGTGGGCACTCCATCGCTGGAGGTTTCTAAGAAGAGTTTGGACAAATGGTTGTTTGAAATGGTATAGGATCTCCACCTTGAGTAGTGTGTTGGACTAGAAGATCTCCAAAGTCCCTTCCATCTCTGTTGTTCTGTTCTGTTCTGTTCCGTTCCGTTCCATTCCATTCCATTCCACTGCACTATATTTTTTTCTTTTTCTTTTTGAATGGGAAGAGCATTCAGCATCAATAGGTCCCAATTTCGTTACATTTTCTTTTTAATTCTACTTATTTTCTCTGTTTTCCCCTTCAGAGAACCCTACCCTTGGCACAGAGTATATTCAAACCTTCTGCAATATTAGCTAGGCCTTCAAGGCAATCATCTACTTCCTGTGAGAAAGACAGCAGATAGAGTGGAGCAGCTACTCTCTCATGGTCAGAGAAGCATGTTTTCTTCGTAAGCCACCCATCCTAATAGCAAATGAAATATATTGCCTTATAGTCAATTTTCTACTGGGAAAAGTGACTGAAGAGGTGAAAATCTCGCATATTTGTTTTTGCCTACAAGAGAAAAGGATGCAGGTACTAATAAATTCCTGCTAGTACTGATTTGGCATTATTCAGAATACTTCCAACAGAGGTTCAGTTTTTGTTCTGAGAAGAAGTCATGCATTTTATTGAAATATTTGGAATAGATGGTCATTATGACAGCCAATTTCAGTAACCTTCTGGTAGACCAAATAAGCACATTTTTAGAAAGGTAAATGGAAAAGCATCTTATGCAAGTCAAATCACCGGGTAATAAGGACCTCGAAGATGAAACAGCAGAGTTGCCTATAGCATTAGATCTATTTCACTCTCCTTTTAAATGCGGACTATTTCCTGTGATTTCTCATTTTTGTGAGTTTGGAGTCAGAGAATGCCATCTTTCAGCAAATGGTGAATGGCAATGTGTAAACCTTGGTATCTGATCTCCAAAAGTGACTAATTCTGGATTTAAATCATGTAAAGAATGAGATTACTGGTACATAGAAAAGTAACTATAAGGCAAAGGTTCCTGTTTAGAGAAATTCTGTTCTTTCTTTAATAGCAGTTAAGCTAAACAAACAGAGGGTCCTGTGAATGGCCTCTAATGTGGTTCCATAGATATATTCAGCATTGTATTAGAGAAAAGTGAGTACTATGTTCCAGAATTTAGGATTTCTATATTTCATATTTTATTATAAGTAGATTATTTTGTTTTCTGTATATAGATAGGTTTATGTTTATGCCTATGTTAACTGGGAGCTTATATATAAGGAAGGAAGTGGGGCAGGTACCGGTAGAACATTTGCCTAAGAGGCACCCTGAAACCTGCTTCTTGAGCCACTGTTGAATTGATATCCTCTACATTTAACAGACACTGCTGCAGGGGATTTTCATTAAACTTACCTTAAGTTAAGCAGTGTGTTAATTGCAAAAGGGGTTGAATAGTGTGACAGTAAAAGGAAAGGAATGATGAGCTCGCAAAGTATTGATATATGATCTGAAAGAAATTTACACCACTCAATCAAACAGCTGTTTGGAAAATTTTCCAAGTATAATTCTATCAGAGTGTTGCTGCCCAACTTTACTGCCCACTGTATTTTTAGAAATACACAATCTAGAAATGTTAATATATGTGTCTGTGAATGTTCTTACATCTATAAATATATAATTATCTATGCACTGTATCTATCGATATAGAGGTAGATTCTTAAATGCCTTCAGTGTTCATCAGATTTTTTAAATGAGAAGTAAGATTACATTTTTATTCAGCAATATTCATTCCCTAGAACGGAAATGGATCTGATAATTCAAACATGGAGAATATGTATGGTTTATCAATAGGTAAAGGTAAAGGTTCCCCTTGCACATACGTGCTAGTCTTTCCCAACTCTAGAGGACAGTGCTCATCTCCATTTGAAAGCCGAAGAGCCAGCACTGTCTGAAGATGTCTCCGTGGTCATGTGGCTGAGATGACTAAATGCTGAAGGTGCATGGAATGCTATTACCTTCCCACTAAAGGTGGTTCCTATTTCTCTACTTGCATTTTTACATGCTTTTGAACTACTAAGTCGGCAGGGGACTGACCTGTATGACAGATTCAGGTATTTTACTGGATTATTGTTAAGGAAGGCAAAAGAGAGAGCAGGTAATCATTGTGGTTCAGTGCTCACATTACATCCTGGAAGTCAAAACGTGGAATTAAACTCTGACGTTAATTTCTCAGTGGCTGTTTCATTTCCAGTTACCTATTCATTATTAACTTTGGTTAAATAAAAGGATAACCTTATATCCTTTCAATAATATTACATCCTTCGCTGTGCTTCTTGTATATTTTCATGATCTACTTTCATATCCAATTATTCTACACCTTAATAGGTTCTCACACTGATCCTAATATGTTGTAGTAATTGTAACTTCCATCTCTTTTGCCCGTTATCCCCTTTTCTCATCTAAGTGACTTAAACTGATAGACCATATATGTATTATTGTTATGGTTGTCAGAAAGATAAGAACGAAAAGGCTGATTTTTCTTTTTTCTTTTGTTTTAATCTCATTCCAAAGCATAGAGTATTTATTGAAACTCTGTAACAATAGAACATTATAAGCCAAAAAACCTGAGGCACCAGGTTAATGTATACAGTCTTGAGAGAGATATTGTGAAGCAAGAACATTGAGACTGGTTCTGCCCTTCTATTTATAGCTTTCAGTTAACTGTCATTCTCTTTTACTGTTATGCCTTAGATTTCTCATGCCTAGTTTTCAAATGTTCACTGTCTCTTGTCTGACATCTTCCACATGCATCTTCATGGGCAACGATGCCCTATCTCAGGTTTCCTTACCAGTTTTCCTTTACTATCTGCCAGACCCTCCTCTTTGACTGTCCTTATCTTTCCCCCCATCTCTCTTTCTTCTTTGAAACATTTGATGCTATTATTTCTATTGTTTTCCAAAGAAGCATACAGAGAAAGGGTTTTAGGAGTGATCCTGACAGTTATATTTCCTGGTTCCAAATAAAAACAACGGCAAGAATCCAATAGTAATATACCCATTATGGGAGTGAGATTTCCATATATGAATGTTTTCTGTGTGCATTTCATTTTATGGTAACTTTTAACTTTTATTGCTTGTTAGTTTTTTTATTTTTTTTATTTTTATTGTTTTTATATGGAGAAAGAAAAGAAAAAGAAAACGGGAAATAAAAAGAAGCAAGTGCATTTTACACTACACTATGTGCTGCATTGGGGTGTATAGATTCAATAAATAAATTATATATGTATCTAAAAATGAATCTTTTATCATATGTGTGCGCAGGTGTGTATGAGAATGTATACAGGCACATACATGCATTTTGTGCTTTAAAACCCCCCACAAAGCATTAAACCTTGAACACAGAGAATAATAGTGATCAGGGATTTTTTGTTACATTGATAAAGCAAATACATACTGGTATCATTAAATGAGAAATTAATTCCTGTTTGGTCAATATATTCCATCCTTGATGATTGGGGGAGAGACCTTGACCCACACAGAGAGGGCTCGCAACTTGGATGTCCTCCTGGATGTGCAGCTGTCTTTAGAGGACCATCTTACAGCCGTCACCAGGGGGGCTTTTTATCAGGTTTTCCTGATACACCAGTTGCGTCCCTTTCTGGACTGGGATGCCTTACGTACAGTCAAGCCCTCGTCACCTCCGAGTTAGACTACTGTAACGCTGTCTACATGGGGCTCCCCTTGAAGAGCACCTAGAGGTTCCAACTGATGCAGAACGCAGCTGCGTGGGTTATTTATGGGGTGCCTAGGCATTCCCATGTTACACCTCTCCTGCACGGCTTGCATTGGCTTCCGGTGGTCTTCCGGGTGCGATTCAAGGTGTTGGTCATGATCTTTAAAGCGCTCCATGGCTTAGGACCAGGGTACTTGCGGGACCACCTACTGCCACCGACAGCCTCCCACCGTCCAGTACTGTTCCACAGAGTTGGCCTCCTCAGGGTGCCATCGGCCGAACAATGTTGGCTGGCGACACCCAGGGGGAGGGCCTTCTCTGTGGTGGGCCTCGCCCTCTGGATATGTTGCCCCCAGAGATCCGGATCGCCCCTGATCTGCAAGCCTTCCACTATGCCCTCAAAACTTGGGTATTCGAACAAGCTGGTCTGGCCTGATAAAACACTAATTTTAATGGGTTGGTTTTAATTAGCGAATCTTAAATTTCAATTGTAATTAAGTCCTAAATGTATTTAATTCTCATTTTAATTTTTCTATTGTATGTTTTTAGATTGGGCTGTACGCCAAATAAATAAATAAATAAATTGGAAAATTATGATGGTACTTTTTCCATTGCAGAGTTTTCTTTTTTACTAGGCTTCAGATTCAGTGAATCCATAGTTCATCATATATTAATGCTTTCCAAATTTTTGCTGTATAATTCACATTCATTTCTTTCAATCATATTACTCTTTCCAAAAAATATTAAGTTTACAGATAAAACAATAGTGGAACAGATTCATATCATATGAATAAGCATATTCCAATTTACAGTATTCTCTCAACGTAATGAATTTGAAAGACAATCCCTTTTAAACACTTGCTAAAGTGGGTAATAAAAATGGAAAAAAATGTTAATAAAATTCATATATAATCACTTAATTGTTAATAAGAGGCATTTTAACTCTTTATTCCAGTGTTCTTGCAAATAACTTATACCCATGTTAACAGCACCTTTTAACTGCTTTTAAAAATGCTATACATTTAGAACAATCCAAAACATATTTCAATGGTGACAGTAAATCAGAAGTTTTAACAATTACTAATATATCTGGACTGAAATTTTAAAATCAAAAGATACTTTAATTAATTATGCTATTCTGCAGTTTTAGAACAATCCAAATTCCTTTGGCAATAACTCAAGTGTTTTAAAAATGTGATTGACATAAACATTTAAAGTATTAATAACCCTATTAGCCCACGGGTAGATGGGAATATTTAATCTTTTCCCACATGCTAATTGATATTTTAACTACCATTTTATATTTATATTAGTCTGAAATTATCAGTTTGAAATAATTATATCTATATTGTCCCTTTGAAATAAATATTCAAATACCAAACAAAGCTCTAACTTTTACAGATTAATACCTTTGAGGGAATAGGCTTGTACATCTTCATTTCCTGTGGTGTATTGATAGCTAACAATTTTAATGCACACAGTTTTCAATGGTGAGTATAGAAGGATATATTTCATTAAATATATTTAAGAAATTATTGATGCTATCTCCATATAAAGTTAAAATAGCCAGTTATTTACTATTTCTGCAAATCAACATAAATGGCTCAACTACAGGCAACTATTATAA
The DNA here is from genome assembly GCA_032468015.1 of Mimophis mahfalensis. NCBI lineage: Eukaryota > Metazoa > Chordata > Lepidosauria > Squamata > Mimophis > Mimophis mahfalensis. Next base: position 168,238 of record JANHFR010000416.1, on the reverse strand, counting down.
TATATAACCAGTGTTAGTTGTTTGTTACTTAGTAGTGCTATCAGTAGATAGTTTCTATGTATGTATATGTATGTACGTATATCCTGAATTTGATTATATTTGGATGGTTGGGGTGTTGGAAATGAGATGAGAGAATAAGACAGAAGAAACAATAGAAAAATAGAAAATTACAAGTGGATGAGGAAGAGGTATAAAATACATATATATGTATGTGTATAAGTAAATACATATGATATATAAGGCATATACAAGTTTAGACATTATATACGTGACCTTATATAAAATATAAAATAAAAAAGGACAACTGCAGTTCATCACGACAGTTGAAATACATCACAGATTCTTAAAAAATCCCTTTTGTCTATTAGTACTGACAAGAAAGGGGTCACTGCCCCTACATAAATTTTGGTGAAAGGAAGGTTTTCATCATTATGATCTCTACAAAATCAGATATGGTTTTAATATTTACATAATAGATACAAGTAGCCCTCATTTAGTGACTGACTCATTTAGCAACCCTAACTACAGTGTTGATAAAAAGGTAACTTTGTGACTAGTCCTCACATTTACAATTTGCAAGTCTATAACACAAAGGAAAGCTGATCATAAGCACCAGTGCAGTTTCACTTAACAACCGCTTTGCTTAAAAAGCCAATTGCTGGTCACAGTTGTTGCTAAATGAGGACTATGTGTATTTATGGCAGTACTTGCGGAGTCCCAGGGAGCCAGTTGGAAGATACTGTAGCAATTTTCATCTCATAAATTATATTTTAGCATTTTATCATTGCCTTTATTATTTCGTGCCATTTTAAAATCAGGAGAAAAGGAGGAATCTAATAGATGGTTGGGGTTCTAACTCCTAGAAGAAACTGTGTGCTTCTGCAAAAGCAACTTGTGCTCTCTATTTTTCTATAGCACCACTACATAGAAATGCCTTTCAATGCGTGCTCTTGTTCTCTCTCTCTCTCTCTCTCCCTCTCTCTGTATATATGTATATCTTGCTTTGAAAAGGGGGAATTTAGAGATAAAGGACTAAAAGTGAGAGGGATTTTGTTTCAAGTGCATAACAACCGTTACAATCTGGAGGAAGACTAAGTAGGCATATTATCACAGACAGACCTCCTATCTACCGCTATGATTGTGTATCAGCTCAGGATAGAACAGTGCCAGTTTCAGTGGTGGGGTTCCAAATTACATGCTACCAGTTCTGTGCGCTTTGTGCGCGTGCACAGCAGTAAAGAACGAGTGCTCAGCACTCACCCTTGGTGAGGTGAGCTGTTTTTAGCTCAGTTGAGGTGTGGCAATCTGCTCTGCAGGGCCAGTCAGAGGTGGTATTTGCCGGTTCTCCAGACTGGTCAAAATTTCCACTACCGATACACCAGAACCGATCCAAACTGGCTGAATACCACCTCTGGCCAGTTTATATTACTTACTGGAGAATCTGGAATGATTGAGAAATGGTATGAAAGGAAGAAGAAGACAAGATAGGAAAATGGAAGGAGATATATGAAATGGAGACTTTTTAAGAATGAATAAGGGAAAAAGCAGGAATTCTGGCTGCGAGCTATACCTTCTGTGACTGGCCAAGGGGAAGAAATAGGCAAATATTGTAGAAATCATGCTGAGTCCAAAAAAAATAAAAATAAAAAAAATGCAGACAGCCGCATAGTTTAAATAGCACCATAGGTATAGTTTTAGCGGCTATGACTGCTGTGCCTAAGGAAGTGCCACCATTTGGACACCAGTCAGTGGCCAGAATGAGAAAGGCAGAGACCAGCATGAGGAGCAGCAGAAACAGTGATGGAAAAATTAGCAGTTATTGTTAATTTTCATCTAGGAGGCTAGAGGAGAAGAAATCACATAAAAAATATTAAGAACACAGTGAATGAAGCGAGAAGAATCAAGAAATAAATGAATGTGTCTGTGTGTACTGACCATACCAGAAGGCAAATCAGCCATGAATGGATAGAATTTTGCATCATCTAAAATATGAATTTCTGTTTGTGTGGTCAGATTAAGGGATAAATTAGAGAGGCTACAGTGCATAGCATTCCAGCCATTTAGTGACATCCCTCTTTGAACTACTTGACTGCACCGCCAGAATGACAGTTTGCAAAGTATTGTTGCTGAAGTTGGATCTTGGGAATACATGACCATTACTACAACCATGGGCCTGCTTTGAATTGTTATGGGACAACCTCAAACAAGAAGCTACATAGTAGAGACAATAATATATTGGAATAAGTGAGTTGCAATCAGTTGGTGGAAGGCATTCCTACTGGCTCTTATCATGAGCAGCTTGTTTTTTTATAACTGAAGTTCTGGTGCTATCAATCGCTGGGGCTGGGGCTGGGGCAATGACCAGTTAGGATGGTCTGCCTCACATGTCTGGTGTACAGTATGAGCTTTCAAAGGGCACTTGGTAAATTTCACAATATTTTGCCAGATAGCTGTTAGGCCCCTAGTCAAAATCTGGAATACAAAAGACATGAAAGTACTTGATATGATTATTCCCAGATAATTTTCCTTTATTTCTTAATCCCAGGGGCTCCTTGGTATACAGATTCTGTAAGCCAGTCAACAATGGAAAATTTCTAAGTTCCAAGGAAACATCCACAACAGTGAGCTGTAGCAGAAAAACAATTGTTGCCAGTCTTGATCTCTGTTACCTCAAAAAAAAGTAGGGAATTATCAAGTGTTTTTCCCAGGATGGGAATAGGATAGGTCAACTTTATCAGGAGAAGACAGTCCCAAAACATTTTGGTGTCAACTATATAAGGCTATAAAGTTAACCACATTGAGTTATACCCAGAAACATACTGCCAAGCAGTGCAGGACCCACAGTAACATGTTCCTAGCATCTATAGTCAGTGAATAATTGGACTACTATTATTTTGTACCACCTGCAGTTTTTGAGTGATTTTCTGAGGCAATTTCATTTAGACTGCATTTCTGTATCCCATCTGGCTTGATGAGAGCCTGAGCTAACACGGAAGATTTTCCCACTTTCGGTAATGTACCAGGACTATCTGGTACATTAGATACCTACAGTAGCTATGAATCCAAGAGGACCAAGTCAGTAGTGGGTTTCAAATTTTTTTACTACCGGTTCTGTGGGCATGGGTTAGTGGGTGTGGCTATGCTGTTGGCCAATCAGAGGTGGTATTTGCTGGTGTCGGCCAATCGGAGGTGGTTCTCCAAATCAGTCAAAAATATTGCTACCAGTTCTCCGGAACCCGTCGGAACTGGCTGAATACCACCACTGGACCAAGTCCTGAATCAACTTCCTTAATAGTAGTGCTTCTTTGAGAGATGACATGGAAATTTACATAAAGCCTTACATATAAAACAAACACCAATTCCATCTTGATTGAGTTCAGTATAAGAGTACATTGATTTAAGAAAGCTCTGAGAATGAGGGTTATTAAAAGGTTTGAGGAGAATGTATATTTAATGGTATTTTACTGCACGGTTTTGTTGCTGATTATTTTCCCAGTTGTAAATCTCTTAGCGGTATCCAATCATAAGCATCAATAAGCACCAATCATAAGCATCAAAATAAAGAATAGGACATATTTCTAAAACTTTCTTGTACTTAAGAAAGTTTTAGAAATATGTCCTATTTTTAGTTTTAAATTATCATTGCCATAATTTTAAAACAGCTATATTTCCTCACAATAATTTTCAAATAATAGAGCTTTCTCCTGAACAACATTATTACATCCCAGACCACAATCTTTACTATTTAAAAGGAGAATCATTACTTTTTAAATGTTATTGTAAAAATGTACACGGGGAAAAGACCGTTTGAGACTTGGAAGGACTCAAAGACTTAGCATTTAAATACCATAAGTAGAACAGCAAACCTGATATCAGTATCACTCAATAAGAGGTGGTAACAATAATTCTATACCTGAGAGAATTGGGATAGTAAATGTTATCTGAAGGACTGACTTCTTTCAGTTGCTTCTACCTGGCCAATCCGGTCTGGCAGGATGGCTGAGCACTGGGTCCCATCAGCTAAAGAATGTTGTCTGGCAGGACCAGGAGATGTATTTTCTTTGCTGTAGCCCCTGCCCTCTGGAATATTTTCCCTCCAAAAATTAGGATGCTCCCAACCCTGCTGAACTTTCAGAAGACTTTGAAGATCTGGCTATGTGCCTGGGCCTGACTGTGTGAAGGCTACCATCTCCTGGTTATACTGACACCAACAGATTATAATGTTTCTTGGCTGCTGTTTATATTTAATTTCTTTTTTGCATTGTGTTTTAAGTATTTTAATTGTTTTTATTATTGTTTGCTGCCCAGAGTTATTGGTATGAAATGGTTGACATTACAGCAATATTCCTAAATAAAGATAATATATCCCAGCTGTGTGCAACTTCCTCTGGCTTGAGGGTTGCGCCAGGCTTTATGCAGAATGTTAAGGATAGCACTCCCAAGTGAGTAACCAGACTACTATCCACAACACACTTTCAACATATGGATTTGGTAACTGAAGGAGCAGCTAAGCACTATCTACCATCCTGTTACACAATCTTGCAGACACACCATCATGCATTCGAAGGGTGATAAACTCATCTGGAAAAGCATTGACCTGTAGCAGATGAGGGTCTTCCAAATGTATAAGTTGTCATGGATGGGAGGAAACAGAAATGAAAATTATCTCATGATTTGGCAAAAAACAATTTAGAAAAGATTATGATAGCAAACTATGCAGTAATTTTGCTACTGAAGATGTGCACTTTCCTGGGTATGCTAAACGAGTTCTTGGATGAGGAGAAGATCAGCATGGTTTTAAACTAAAGGAAGTGGCTCACTGTCCACAATTTTGAGCGGGGGTGGGTGGGATCTCTCCTTAGCTATGAAAGATTCCCAGATAAGCCTAATTAAACCCCTTGATTGGCTCTAAGAAGGTGACTTTAGTTGTAATTGCACACACAGCTAAACTTTTAACAATATATACTATGACAGTGATGGCGAACCTTTTTGGCACCGAGTGCCAAAAAGGGAGGGGGAGGAGTGGGCGTGGGCACCCACGTGCCACTTCCTGTTTGGGCTTGGGAGAGCCCCGCGCATGTGCAGGGGGAGGGGCGTAGTGCGCGCTATGCCCCTCCCCCACGCATGCGCACACTCTCCCAACCCCAAAATGCAAAAAAACCCCTGAAATTTTTGATTTTTTTTTCGGGGTTTGGGGAAGTGACAGCAGGCACGTGGGAGGCCAGAAGGGATTCCCCTCCACCCCTCCCGTGCCTGCGTGTGTCCCCTAGGGGTCCCAAAACGCCGAAAAACCCGCGAATTTAACTTTATTTTTTGCGAGTTTTTA
>JANHFR010000416.1:148141-159659 GCA_032468015.1 Mimophis mahfalensis | reverse complement strand
TGCCCCACCCCTCCCAGGAGTCCCCATGCAGCCCATTTTGGATGCCAGGTAAGTACAGGGCCCGCGCAGATGCTCGGGGAGGGTGAAAAACAGGCCTTCCGGAAGTTCCAAAAACAGGCCCATTTCCAGCCTCCAGAGGGCCTCTGGAGCCTGGGGGAGGCTGTTTTCGCCCTCCCAGAGGCTCAAGGAAAGTCTCCAGATCCTGGGGAGGGTGAAAGCATCGCCCCCCCACCCACAGTGGTGCAGGAGGTTGACTAGGCCATGCCCACCATGGCCATACCCACCCAGCAACTGGGCAGAGAATCAGTTGCTAACATTTTTGGAGCCCACCCCTGGTTAGGAGATACACAATCTGATGCGTGGGTGCCGTCAGGGCCTAGTGATTAGACTGAGGTCTAGTTTTCTCAATTATCTCTACTTCTACTCTTGTCACCATTATATGGCTTGGGGATTTGCCCCATTTTTTTTCCTGTGAATACAGAAACAAGGAATTTATTGTGCTTCTCTGCAGTTTTTTTCCTCTTAACATACCCTTGACTTCTTCCTCCAGGAGACCAATGATCTCCCTGGCTAGTTTCCTGTTTCTAATGCATGTGAAGAATCTTTTATTATCCATCTTCACAGTTTGGGTAATATGTTCCTTGTATTTATTTATTTACTTATTTATTGCCTCCCTTGCTGACTGTGCATTTATTTGGCCAGAGTTTGTTTCCTTTTGTGTTCATTAGACCAGGCCTTCTTTCTTAATGTACAGTATATGGTCAATCATCCAGGTCCCAAAGGTGCTTTTCAAAAGGCAACTTGACTTTCTTGGGTTTTTTTCTTGAAAACATTTCGCTTCTCATCCAGCAACCTTCCTCAATTCTCAGCTTCTTGGATGAGAAGCGAAATGTTTTCAAGGAAAAAACCCCAAGAAAGTCCAGTTGCATTTTGAAAAGCACCTTCGCCACAGTTTCTTAATGCTTTTTAGTGCTAATAGCTTCTTTTACAATGCTGGTAAACCATGCAGGCCTCTTCTTGGACTTCGGAGTCATTTAAAAAAAACAAAAACAAAAAACAAAAAAACTCCAAAGTCCTGCACTAAGGAATTAACCATAGCTTACAAACTAGTGGCTGAAATTCTCCAATGGATCAAGCCAAAATCAAACAAGCCACCTAATAACACAGTGTATGAACCTGTCTTCCCTTAATTAAACATGTGGGAAAGTAGAAAGAAATTTGGAGTTATCTTCCCAGTAATAAATGTAGTAACTGTAAAAAATGTTTTGTTCTTTGCAGGCCAATTAAACAGTAGCATTTTGAGTTCCTAACTAGTGTACTAAAGTTACAGAACAGAGTATTGTATCATTTTAAGTGCATGTTGAAAACAGCTAGGCCTTTTCTACAATGTTAGGAATCTTTGTTAGTGCAAAATGTTTCAGTTAATATAAATTCTATGACTACAACACTACAACTGTTCAAGCCTACATAATAGATGTAAATTTAGTCACAACCTTAAGACACTTAAGACAATGGAGACAAAATGGTTGAAAAAACTCATGGAATTACCTGTTTATTTTATTAGGAGATTTCAAATCTTAAAGTTACTTTTTTTACGGGCATAGAGCTCTTCTTCATAGCCATGCTAATGTATTTTTCTCCCAGCCTTAGTCACAAAGAGAATATAGCCACAGAAATTGTGCTGCCCCCAGTAGACTGGTATTGTATACATGTAATTCACAACTTACAACCGTAATGGAGCCTGTCCACCACTGGCGTAAAATTGATCACCTACATAACTAATCCAATCTTAGTTTTTTTTGTGTTTGTGGCAATAGTTAAGAAAACACTATGGTCCAATTTTGCCAGAACCCCCAAGTAAATGGTGATTTTCACCAAAAACATCAAAAACAGGCGCATGCCACTTCGGAATGCTTCAAACAGCTGTAAAGGTGAACTGGTTGCCAAGCGTCCAAAGTGCAGTCATGTGACTGTAGAGGCGCGGTGGCCATCAGAACTTCAGAATTCCATTGCAAGTATCCACAGGGAGTTCCAGGGAGTAATTTCAAAGCAACCAGTCATATGTTGAGGACTAGCACTTCTTAAGCAATGTAGGCCGGGATTGTTTGTGCCTTCAAACTAATGGGAGGGGGGGAGGGAGGAGGATGTTTTAGAGCAACAATTAGGTTATTCCCTGTTATTTTTTCTGATCATACTCAGTGTTACCTACCATTAGGAAAACTGATATCAATCACTTTCCTAGAGGTGGACTGGCAGGACAGCCATATTATTTTAATTAGTCCTTATTTTTATTATCTACATCTCTTCTAACAAGCTACCAATGTGATATTAGATCATTAGTTTATTAAATTATTTCATAACTACTGCATTTAGCAGGCATTTGGATTACAGATGGGCCTTGGCTTTTAATTGGTTGCTTAACAGACCCCCTAAAAGCTAATTATGATCCAGTCTTGAATTTATGGTTGCTGCAGTACCACCACATTCATTTGCCCTTACATCTGACCACAGAGATGCTGCAACACCTCCCTGCACCTATTCCCCACGCACACTGGTTCCCCGCTGGCCTTATGCCTGATTCCAACCCCTACCAAGTCCCATACACTCCTCCGCACTTAATTTTCCACAGCACTGAAATGGGTTGCTTTGCCACTTTGCTGTATGGCGAGATTCTGGAATTGTGCTGTGCAGCACAGGGACAGGTTGCTCCATTTTGTTAATGTGGTTTGCACAGTGCTGGAAAAGCTTCCTACAGATTTCGGAAGTTTCCTTGTGCTGTGCAACCTCCATTTTATGACCCGCATGTTCATTTAACGGTTGCACTTGGGGGGGGGGGCAGAGCAGGAATGGAAAGTTTGTTAAGTGAGACACTTTACTTAACAGCCATTGTGACATATGACTAATGAGCAGCATCCAGTACAGTTGTATCTTGAGGACTATTTGTACTTGCAGCATCTCTGTCCTTTCTCTTCCTTTGCTCTTACTCAAGAACATGCATTGCAGACAGTCCTAGTAGGAGAAAGAAAAGTACACAATCTTCCCTTTTCCAGGGCTTTTTCCTCTCCTTAAAAAACTGCATATGCTGGGACCCTACACAGAGTGCCAAGAGCAACTTCAGAGTTCCAGATGATAACCTTCCCTGTTTCTGAGCACAAACGATGTTTGCAGAAGTGTGGGATTGTAGCTTTAGTGTATCTTAATATGAGCAGGTGGCCGGTCTCCCCTTCCAGTCAATTTGCAATATGCTTTAGATTTAGTGTGAGTGTATGTTTATATGTGTTGCCCAGGACTACTATTGTTGAACTTTAATTTTCAGTGGGTATACAAGGCTTGACTGCAGAAAATTAATCTGAATGATCTCTAGATGGCAGCATTTATTAAATTTAATAGAACGATTGATCTCTTGAAAGGCTGACACTCCTAGTTCTACCACAAAAATAGATGACTCTCATACTTATGTCAAATAGCAGCCTTTTCCCATTCCCCAGTTTGCCTGGATGATCAGAAGAGCTGATTTCAAATACAAAGCAGAAAAGACTGAATCAGAATGCTATTCTGTTTGTATGTTTCTTTCTCTGCTTCTTCCTAAAATATGCTTCCCTTAAAGCCCTGTTTGTTAGTCAGAATCCCTTCTCTTTCCTTCCATCATTATGCATACATAATGCCCCACATTTCTCCAATTTACATTCTTCTTAGCAATATTCACAGCCATGTGCACACACACATTACTTATAATGTACACATGCACACATAACAGATTTTTTTGATTGACAGATATATTGATTTCCTGAGATTTTCATATTCCAATTAAAGAGAAAAAGAAAAAATTGAGTCTCAGCTCTAAAACTCCTTTTGAAGGCTCCGTCCCCCAACTATTGTGTCTGAAAAATCTACATATTATTTTTGAGGTGAGGAACTTTCAGAAATTGTTCTGTAGGCTCTGCAATGTTTTTTATTCGTTAATTCTGAGGAAAAAAGGAAATTTGCAACATTTCCCCAAGCAGCCTGGGTATTTTGAGTGGCGTGGAGAATCACGTGACATTTGAGTGAAATTCCACAAGTCATATTAGAAAATGTAGGGACTAAGCCAAATTAATTAAAATTACAATGATTAAATTAATTTGTTCAACAGTAATCAACTGTTCTAACAGTTGATTAAATACTAACATATACTGTAGAGGAATTTTGGAGACTGAACCTGAGGACTGAAGTCATATAGCCCTGAGGTCTATTTAGAAAACTTTTCTCTTTTCTCAGTTATTACAGATAGTCCTTGACTTACAATCATTTGACATTACAAAAGCACTGAAAAAAGTGACTTATGATTATGAGATCCAAGTCTCTTCTGAGTTGTGAAAGCATCCAGGGAGTTAATCTTTGGTTCCATACTGTGGTAACTGCATTGTACTTGCGGGTGGGGGAGATGCCTCCAGCCATAAAGAGGTGATGATAATGTCTCTTCTCAAGAGGCTGTTTTTGGACCCAACCAACAACTGCCCTGTGTTCAATCTTCCCCTTTTGGGGTACATTGTTGAGAAAGTAATTGGGGTGCACTACAGAAAACGGTGGAGGTAGCAGATTATCTGGGCTCATTTCAGGCAGGTATTTAGTACAAATAAGTCTTGGTTTTGCTTGTAGATAAGCTGTGGTGGAGTCAGGATGGAGGTGGTGCATCTTGACTTCAGTGGCTTTTGCTTTTCATACCATCAATCACAGTAACCTTCTGGACTGGCTTCTGGAGTTGAGAATGGGAGGTACTATTTTAGTGGTTGACTTCCTTCAGGACCAGTTCCAGTTGTACTAGTTTAGGGAGTGGTCATTCCCTAGCCCTCTTCTCTGTGTGATGCCATAGGATGTCTCCTTCTATTCAACATCTACATTAAACTGATGAGCAAAATCAACAGCTCAGCTGTTGTAATGCATACTACCTAAGGTTGACCTTGGAGACCACTTGGAAGCTTCAGCTGGTCCAGGCAGGCAGTTATGGGCATTCCTTGTATGTCCATGTGATGCCTCTGCTCTCGGAACTGATTTTAGCCTTAGAAAGTAATCCAGACAAGGAGCATAACCAGGAATACTGGCACGATATTTCTTATAAGGTTACATGGACAGAATCTTACAAGTCTGAAGATAACCCCCCATCCTTCACTTTTATTATCCCCAAAATAAGGCAGGGCCCCTTCTAAACCTAACTGTTCTCCCAAGACCTTTGTCTAGGATGGTTGATACTCCTTTGATGGATGATGGTTGTTGGTAAGATGTTTTGGAGTTTGCCATCTTGCTCTTCTTTTCTTTTGTCTTGAGTCTGGTTTGTTGGCTTTTTCTGGGTTTTTTTTTAAATATTTAGTGTGTTGCAAGCTACCCAGATTGAAGAGTAGGGCAAAATTTATGGTCTTACTTTTGGTATGACACCTAGATAAGAATTGTGAATGATAATCCTAGTTTATAAATGGAATTGCCCCATGTGGATGCTATATTTGATCGTGTACTGGCTAAAATTCAGACATGTACTAAAAGGCAACAATACAACTACAGTAGGCTTTTATTACTAGAAAACACATAGTAGTTATTTCTAGTTTGTGCCCTTTGAATATTGTCTGTAAAATGTCCACTCTTTAAGCAGAACTTTAAATATCAGTAATATAAACACTTCATTTATTATGTATTCCAAATGCATCCAAGTGATCAGCTAATCCTTCAGAATATATTTATACAGCTATTTCCAAATAGCAAGTTATGAGATACTACAACTACTACTATACTCTCAGTGTTTCTTATAAGGCAGACTAACAAAAGCTTTTAAAATCTAATAATAGATTGGCTTTAAATAATGGAAAGAGATCCATTAGAGGAGGCTGCTACTATTATTTTATCTGATGTAGCTGATAATCCAAACATTTCTGTTTGTGAATCAACAGCTCAAATTGCTCTTAGTTGTGCTTTCTCCCAAAATCAGTTGAAAATATTAGTTGTATCTCTGAACCACTGGCTTAAATCGCACATGAATGGCTCAACTCTTGCCCAATTATATAATTCACATTTAAAGTATCAAACTAATTTATTGGGGGAAATTGTTACATTTAAGTATAGGATGAAAATGGGACCCAGGAAGAGCCTTTTTTTTTTTAACATGGCACCTTCCATCTGAAACATCAGTCCCCCCAGAGTGGCCACTTGCTCTGATGCTTCTGGCCTTTCATAAGGCCTGGTGTCCCAAATGTGCTTATGTGTTAATTATGTGTTGCATGGTTTTTTTAAATCTTGACTGCCATATATGTTATTTACCAATTTATTGTAAAATACAATGTTTCATTTTAAATTATTGTTAGCTGCCCAGAGTTTGGCATTTGAGATGGTCCTACATTCACTCTATAAACTAAATGAGTAAATATATATAGAGATAGAGAGATGCATTCAACATCAATAACTTCACTTTTGTTACAGGCCCAGATTATGGAGCAAGGGATACCTACCATTGTTACAGTTTAGCAGAGGCCTGAAAATACATGTAGTCCTTGACTTGCCACCACAGTTGAGTCCACATTTGTTACTAAGTGAAACATTTGTTAAATGCCTTCTGCCCATTTTACGACTTTTCTTGCCACTGTTATTAAGTGAATCATTGCAGTTGTTAAATTAGTAACACAGCTATTAAATGAACCTGGCTTCCCCATTGACTGTGCTTGTCAGAAGATTGCAAAAGCTGATCACATGACCTCAGGACACCATTATAAATATGAACCAGCTACCAAGCATCTGAATTTTGATTATGTGACCATGGGGATGCTGCAATTGTCGTTTGAAACACTGTCATAAGTCACTTTTTTCAGTGCCATTGTAACTTTCAACAGTCACTTTCCCAGCATTAGGCTCTTCTCCAGTGAGTCCTTCCTTTTCATTTGGTGCCCAGAGTATTTAAGTTTCATCTTCAGGATTTGGCCTTCTAAAGAGCAGTCAGGGTTGATCGCCTTGCAGTCCAAGGGACTCGCAGGAGTCTTCTCCAGCACCATAGTTCAAGGGCCTCAATTCTTTAATGCTCAGCCTTTCTAATGGTCCAACTTTCACAGCCATACATTGCAACTGGGAAAACCATCGCCTTGACTATACGTAAGTTCCCTAGGGCAATAATAAACATGATTGACATATTTTTAAAAATAAATAGAATAATTTATTGTAGATGTGAATGGAAATATTACAAAATATATATTTGCTTTAAGCAGTTGTTCCAATGTACTATTTAAGTCACTTGATTTTTTTAAAATTAGAATATTACCAGTGTTTGTGCATTGTTATTCAGTTGGTATGATTTGGGTTTGATTTCAGGAGAAAGCTGATTGTTCAGCTGCTATGAATTTCTCACTTACAAGAGATAATTTCTTCTTTTCCCTATTCCTCATTGAATGAAATAAACATGGTCTGGTAGCACCTTTAAGACTAACCAAGTTTATTAAGTCATAAGCTAGTGTAAGCTACTGCTCAGATTGTGTTTGTTTTCTTGTCACAGATTGACAAAACCTTTTTCCCAATCTCCCTGATGGAGTAACTGCTCTAAAATTATATTTAAGGTAACCATGACTTGCTTTTTTTTTTAAAGTTTACATCTCCAAAATAATGCTTGCATAAAAATATTTCCATAAAACATACTGTAATTGAGCATGTCTTTAAAAGAGACAATATAAAAAGAATAGTAGCATTTTTCTATACTGCTAACTAGAGATGCTTCTAATGATTTAGCTAATGGAGATTTATTGACTTAACTGCCCTCTTCTGCCATGCTGGGGACAATTTTTGCCAGCTAACTATAAATCTTGGGTGAAAAAATTATTGCTGTTCTGGCATCTGTTGGAAAAAAGAAAGCTTCTCATTTCAACTTGTGATGCTTCTTTTCCATTCAAAGATAGCCAGTATCTAGTGGCACTTGTTACCCCAAAACAAATTGTGTGATTTAAGAAGAAAGGAAATTAGGATGGAAAAAAATGTAGCATCACTCCTTCTACACATTATCCCACAGTTACAAAGTGTAGTGTGTTGTGATATCTCTCCTTCGTATGAAATTGCTAAGACACTAGGTAACATAATATTTCATTATTTTATAACCCTCACATTCTGACAGTGAAAGTACAAATGACTGATTACATGAATTATGCTTGCAGGGGGGTTTTCAAGCTAAATTTACTAATAATAAACACATTCCCAGAAACATAAAAAAAAATTCCGGAAACAAATTCCTAAAACAAAGCTCAAAGCACTTATCTAGCCCTAAAGCTTGCAAAAAAAACCACAAACCTTTACCAGGATATTTATTCCATGAATGATGTAATACAGGTGATAGGTTGTGCTTAGCCTTTTGATCTCCCATATTGTTGCTATTGAGGGAACCAAATTCATAAACCACTGCAGAGTCTAGTAGATATTATTAGGCATTCTGCTCTTGAGGAAATTCTGATTTTATTCTTTTGGAGATGTTTGAATCAAATTTACTAACAATCATTCTGTATAATCATATTTATCATTATCTTAGTACCTGTTTTGGGGAGATTCCTTTTACATATTAATGTATTATATGAACTAAGTTATTGGCAAATCATATATCTCAGGAATTTAGGCCTGTTTTTCAAATCTTTTGTGCTGTTTAAACAAACGACACTATATGCAGGGTACCATGAGATCAAGTCCTATAAAGTTTACTACTATGAATAAATAATTCTAGGATTAGGATACAAATATAAACAAATGGAATAAGACTCTGATGGTGGGACGTTTTCTAGGGGCCTAGCATAAAAAGCGGAGAGAATGAAAAATTGACTTTGTCTCAGTAAAATTCCTGTATCTTCTCAAAATAATTTCAAAATCGAACTTCATCAAAATGTATTTTTATCATGACTACTGTAATACACATAGTCCTTACTTAGTGGCCAATCACTTAACTATGGTTTGAGATTACAACAGATCTCCAGAAGGTACCTATGACTCGGTTCTGGAATGCCAACAGAGATATACCCACACTCACATGCAGTCACATGACTGCACTTTGGGTGCTTAGCAATTAGCTCTTTTACAGCCAATTGAAGTATTTCATGGTCATCTGACAATTTACATTTCCAGCAAAAAATGCTCATGGGAATGGATTGACTGACTTAATGACCATGGTATTCATTTAATGACATTCTCTTTGTCACTATGAGTTTCAGTTAACTATTGCAAAACAGGTGGTACAATCAGGTCAGTCACATGGGTGCCTCAACTTATGACCATCATGACTTACAACAGAAGTCCAGACTCCATTATGGTCCTCAGTCAAGGACTAACTCTATATACTCTTATCTGCCAAAAACATGTTACCGGATTCCTTTTCATTTTTCACTACTGTATCATATATTCTTAATACAGGCCCCCTACAACTTGTACATCAACTTTCCAACTGAAAAGCTACCATTATGGACAAAGTTCTAAGTTTAGATCTTAGGGAAGACAGTACACTGGGTACATCAAGACTCAGCTAATGTTCACAATAAATGTTTGCATAATAGAAACTTGGAAACCTGAGTGGCCTCCAGGAACATGTCCCATTTGTACACCAGCCTTTTTCAATGTAACTGTCCAGTTGTGTCTTATCTATTTGTATATATGTTGGACTTAGCAAAAGAATACTGTAATACCTTATTTGGCTACTTACTTCTGAGTAGGATATCCAACAGATCCCAAAGTTTACCTTCCTGGAGTTCCAAATGTAGGTTGGGTGAACCACACATTTTAGTGTTCTGTTCCCAACATCTTGGTGGTGTGAAGTTATTGAGTGGGAAGAAGCAATTTCAGCCATATACTTGCAACCCATACTTGCAGTTTCATTCTCCAAAGCCGTAGTTCACAGTTTTGCTTTCAAATAATTCTGCGCTGAATGGAAAATGAAATGCATTGCACCGTGCGACAAAATGCCGTTTCAGAGCGTTACCTCGCAATGACCCACTACTGTACCGTAAGCTCCCTTTCTCATTACCGACTGAGGTGCGCTTAACCGGCGCTACCACTTTAAATACTTGATCTAGAGGGAGGCGCTCATTTTTTTATGCCCCTTTGAGGCACGTACGCACGCACGCTCCACCCGCATCGCCCGCCGTCTTGTACTCCTCCCTTTTGCGCGCGCTCTCTCGCCCCTTCGTCATTGGCCCGGCTTTGTCAGCTGACCTTGTGTTATTTCCTGCGTGTGTGTCTCTGTGAGGGGAGAATGGAGAGACAAACCTTCGGTCTGTTACTGCGGAGCCGCTTCCGGACAGAAGCAGATCCCTGCTGCCCCACGCGCCACTGAAAAAAATCTTGTCCACTCTGCGCTCCCCTCTGTGAGGGGGAGCGGGGTGGAGAACGAGGCTTGGGTAATGACTTCCATACGTTTAAAGCCGTCCTGCGGGCCTTGATGGAAGGGGCGGGGTGGGAGAAGGAGACGGTGCCAGGCAGTTTCTGGGCCGCAACATCTGGGTCTCCTTCCCCCAACCTGTATAGATGTCTGGACCAGGAACGCAGGCCAGTAAGAGGGAACACCTAGAGCGGATCGGAAGTGGGGAGAGAGCAGAAAGTCCTTTATTTCATCTTAAATCCGCCCCTCGGGAGTTCCTTCACAGACCTTTCAGTTCCCTGTCATACTTCCGCGCTCGGTTCTTTATGTATGTACATCTCGAGAGAAGAAAGGGGTCTGAGAGGAAAGTATGATGAAGGTATTCAAAGGTTTGATGTGGGAGGAGGAATAGTAAAGTAGCGTTTCTTTCAATAGATGAGTCTCATTACTCTTACTAGTATTTCTTTTTCCTAAGGCAGCAGCCCTAGTCTTATACACCAGTTGTAAGTTAAGCACTCGTATGTATACTTCTATAAAAATATTTGTGGATGTTTTTTATAATGGCATTTACTGGTTTTTATTTTAAAGTACTAACTTCAAAAATAGTTTATCCCTCACATTTATTTGCCTAGCTGAACCATTACAACCACCGATCTGGTATTTTTTCACACTGATCTGCATTGTTTGAACTAATAGCATATCCCATGGCTTTTGACATTACCATCAGCCTGCACAAGATGAGTGGAGTCATGTCAGAGATTTAATGATTTAGTGTTGATACAGCAGAAAATAGAGAGATATGGATGGATGAGTTTTCATGAATTGTAAAATAGCCTTTTGGTGGTAGATATATGTGTAAACAGTTTTTATGAGATTTAATAGCAATAGCACTTAGACTTATATATTACTTCACAGCGCCTTACAGGCTCTCTAAATGGTTTACAGAGTCAACATATTGCCCCCAACAATTTGGGTCTTCATTTTACTGATCTTGGAAGTCTGGAAGGCTGAGTCAACCTTGAGCCAGTGAGGACTGAACCACTGGTAGTCAGCAGAATTAGCCTGCAATGCTGCATTCTAACCACTGCACCATCATGGTTACTGCTGCTGCTATTATTATTATTATTATTATTATTATTATTATTATTATTATTATTATTATTATTATCATCATCATTATCATCATCA
>JANHFR010000416.1:133786-148041 GCA_032468015.1 Mimophis mahfalensis | reverse complement strand
CATTGATTTGTGCTTAAACAGATTGTAAGCCGCCCTGAGTCTCCGGAGAAGGGTGGCATATAAATGGGATTTTTTTTAAAAAAAGTGAAAATTGTATGCCAGTAACACAGTATTTTCTACTTTTGCATATTCATTTTTACCTTTAGGTTTGAAGTTGGACCTTATATGGGGACTAGGATCTTTACTATTTAGTATGCTAATTTATTTGTTGGTTTGGTGTATTTTGATTTCCCCCCCTTTTTATATATCATTTAAACTTGAGGAAGGGGAAGAGAAAGGATCAGGAGGGGAAGAAAAATTTACTTGCTAAATTTTATTTGGTTCCTAGGTCTTATATCTAGATGGATGCAGATAGATAGTAATTTTGGGGAAGAAAAACATCTATCCCAGGAATATTTTGGGATTCTTAAAAACAAAATATATTTACAAATCAAGAAATTTAATTCCTATATTTTTCATGACAAATAACAAATAAGTTCTTGGAAACCGTTAGGTTTAGCAAACATACGACAAAGATAGATAATTTTAAAATTTATTCTTGAGCAGTCAGGTATTTGGGCCCTAGTGCAGATTTAGTTGTGCATTCCAGGAATTTGAATAATAATAATAATAATAATAATAATAATAATAATAATAATAATAATAGTCTTACATGTTTTTTAAAATATAATCTCTTCCATGTGTATTAATTAACCATGTATGACTAACAGGCCTCTTGATAAAGGAAATCGACCTTTGGTTTTTGATCATTTATAGTTAATCCTCTACACAGCAATAGACCAAAGCAAGAAAATTATCTTTGCTGAAGCTAGTTAAGATTATTGAGGTATTTGCAACATTGGTTGCATAAAGAAATATTGCAGTGGTTAAATCTTCCAGTTTAGGAGATAAAGCATTTTGTAAATCAAAATCAGCCAATACATTGATGTGGAATTATTTATCCACATGTGCTATCTCTAATTTGTTTTGTTGTCCTTTTCTGTTTTGTCTTGGTGTTGCAGTGTACACATTGCACTAACTCTTGTATTCTGATTTGTCATAGCATGTGAGGTAAGCTAGTAAGATTTCCCTAAAAGCTAAAGTGTACTTTTCTGATTTCTCTACATCAATTGTAATCACTTCCTTCTAGTTCCTGTCTCCCCCTTTCCTTCTTTTTTTTCTTTTGCCTTCTCAAGTTTGTTTATTTTTTTTAATCTTACCTTTATTATTGCTCTTCTTCTTGCATCTTCTTTTCCACCTTATTATTCCTTCAGGAAAAACAGGGTCACTGATAATAGACTATTAGGAGAATGGTAAAAAGTGTTTTCTCGAGCAGTGGCAACAGTGATAAAAGCAGCCATATTAAATTGAAATTTCAATAAGCAGTAGTAACTGCAAGAATATCACCATTTAAAGCAGTAATGAAAGAAGTCAATAGCAGCTACTGGTTGTATTGGATGAAGTACATCAGTGTGTGTGTATGTTAGGGGAATAGTAGTGATTTTTAGGGTTCATGTTTTTTACTTGCGAAAAATGTGATTTGTGTATTGCCTGATTACAAATATTAAATTCTCAAACAGTCTTGTTGCTTTTATCTTCTTCCTGCTGAATTTTTGAAATAAAATTATGCAATCTGTTGTAACTTTGGGAAGTATTATTTATTCCTTCAAGTCTATATTATACTTCTAGTGTTTTAACGCTTGCCTTATAACAGTTCAAATGTATTGTTCCAACAATGCAACACTTAATGAAGGTAATTGGAACTGGAATTTCCATTGGTAAGCAATAGGATCATAAAATGCAACATCAGTGATCACACCATTTACCAGTGGAAATTCTGACACTTCAGTTGTTGTGAAGAGAATTACTACAGGTGGTTAAACAAAGATGTCATTTGATCACAACATCTTGCCAGCTTCCCTATTGACTTTGCTTGTAGGAAGTCAGCAAACTTCTGGTCATGTGACCACAGGATGCTGCAACGTAATTGTGAGCTGGGTTCCCAGAATGTGATCACATGATTACATGCAATGTAAGTACAAGGACATTCATAAATACCACTTGTTCATCACTGTCATAAATTTGAACAGTTGCTGAATGAATGGTTGTTAAATGAGGATGACCTATAAATGAATTTGATAAACAACTTTATTATGATGTAACTTTATTTTTATTGTGCTATTTATATATAACATTTAAATTGAAAGCCACCTTGAATATTCATTTTGAACGTATGGTTAAAAAAACGGTAGAACGTTATTGTGGATAGAAGATGTAAGGATGATTGTTGGGTCTTTCTATTTCTCATAATGTAATTTAATTCATTTTTAACTTTAATTTGTTTAGAAGCTGGACTTATACCACAACTCTTAAACTGTGTAAAATAGATGTGGGCATATTTTATGCAACTTCTTAAATCATAAATTTCCTAGAACACTTTAGTAGATAAGATTTGTCTTTCATAACTTATGCGACTTTGGGAAAAGTCTGAATGGAAGCAAAGTATAGCTTTTCCCACAGACTTTTAGCTTTCTGCTATTTGAGACCTTCCATCTGTCACTGGTCATAGTCACAATCACTCATCATGTATTAGGTTAGTAAAAATGTTGGATTAACACTGACTGGGAAGATTTGGTTCTGATCCTTCTTTGACAATAAAGCTGACTAGATAAAAAAAAAATTTCGTCTCACATCAAAGATTGAAGAAAGTGGGTGGGAGGAATCACATATTTTTCCCTGACCGAAAATGTCAGAGTATAGATAGAGGCTCTATTGTGTTTTTAATGATAAACTGGCCACCCACATCTTTATTTTCTCAACAATCTGCTTACAATTTGTTCATACATTTCACTCAATGACCATAATCAAATCCTTCCCAATTGCAGTCATTAAGGAGGCAAAGTGAAAGGGATACCAGCTAAAGGAAGGAAGGTGGCTCTCCCATGCGCAGAAGGGGACATTGATTGAGTACAGGAATAGAGCTCAGATGTAAAGGATATGATCTTAATTTCTGCAGCCTACCATAGGAGTTCCCCTCCCATCTATGCTCTCCATCCCACCCACCCATGTATATTCTCTTGACTGAAGAAGCATAAGATCCTTTCCAAGCTGTCTTCATTATGAATGGTTGTTAAATGACCAGTCGTAAATCAAGGACTACCTGTAGTGCACCTATACTCAGAGAAATCAATAGAAATTCTCTTCTTTTGGAATGTGACTTCAGTGGGAAATATTCCTATAATCAACTGTGTCATGTGGTTACGTACCTCATAATATTATAACTTTTTTGACAGAAAATCTTCCAGAAAACTGGTTTTTATAAAAGGAAGAGAGGATATAGCTTTTTTATTTTAATTTTTTTTAAAAAGAGATCATTTAAATAAAGTACTCCACAAATTTTACAGGAAACTAAAAATGTATCTATTTCACTCAAAAGGTGAAGTATGACCCCAAATCTACATATTTTTGCTTTATACTATGACTGATAGATGGGTAGTCTAGATAGTCTTCCACTTATGCCTACAGCTATGATCAAAATTGTTTCTGCAGATGTTTCTGCAAGGCAGTTTTTAAGTGACTCCCGATTTTACGACACTTTTTCCCATGTTTGTTAAGCAAATCACTGCAGTTAAGTGAATCGCTGCAGTTGTTAAGTGAATTCAGCTTCCTCCATTGACTTTCCTTGTCAGAAGCTAGCTGGGAAGGTCATAAATGTCAGTCACAAGGTCCCGGGATGCTACAGCTGTCATCCATACATGCTGTTTTCCAAGCTCTAAAATTTTGATCACATGCCATAGGGATACTGTAATTGCTGTAAATGCATTTTTTCAGGGCCATTATAACTTTAAATGGTCACTAAATAAATGGTTATAAAGTGACAGTTACCTGTATTACCTAATACTACTCCTCATCTAATGTTGCTGTTTCATAAGCTTTATAACACCGATTCAGACATGTTAGTTTATTCATTTTCTAATCCATCAATATTTTTTTCATATATATTTGTTATATTCTTGTATAAAGGTGAGCTTAACTCCAGGTAACTATCCATTCAAAGTTATTAACAAAATTACTTAAGAGTTTGCCGCTGACGACTTCTAGAATATTTTTTTACTGTTTTACTCTTGCCTGATTATATGTCATCAAATCATTTCAACCGTTAGTTACCACATAGACAGATCTTTCACCACTGCAATGTTTCCTAACTTGGTTTTTCCAATCTACCAGTGGAGCACCTATTGCCATTGTAACCAAGTTTATTCATTTTGCAACTGGTCATCCTCTTTCCTTCTACTTTTCCTACCATTGGAACTTTCTCAAGAGAACTATACCTTTGCATAATGTGCTCAGACTAGGTTAATTTGAGCTTGGTCATTTGTGCTTTAAGTGAGAATTCTGCATGTAATTGTTTGATAACCCATTTGCTTGTTTTCTTGGCTCTCCATCTATTCTTGGGAGTCTTCTCCAGCATCAACGTTCAAAAGCATATGTTTTATTTTACCATAGTCAACAGCTCTGGAATTCTTGAGTATCTCCTATCCAAGTGTTAACGCTCTTAGCTTCTGGAATCAGCCAAATTTGATCAAGTTCTGGTCCCTAAAGATTGTTGAGGAAGTAAATTAATTGGTTTATTTAGTTATTTATTTGATTTGGTTTCACTAGCAGGTCTTAGAACAATTTTAATTGTTTAATACTTGTTTCACCTTTGGTAATTTAAAACAAATTATAGCTTTTGATGAATGCATGCTTAAATCAGACTGCATTCATATATTTGAAGGTAGACATAACCTGAATTAAATATTTAGAGTCATAGGGAAGCATTGTGGGAGTATCCAGCTATTTTACATTAAATTTGTTTTGCTTAAATTGAAATCTGGTTTATGTGCTCTACCTTTTGTATTCAGATTTTTAACTATGCTAGTTGCATGAATGTGTACAAATAATTAATATTGCTGTTTATGTGAAATTATTATTTGAATTTTGAGACAGTGAAAAAAGTGGGAATATAGGAATCTTTCATAAAATCCAAAAGCACCATTGGTGATGTTTTACTTGTAATGTTAAATTATGCTCAATCTGGTGATTATTTTTTTGGAGCTGTAATTCACTTCATAGAACATGGTATTTGCTGCTTGATTAATATGTACATTCTGTATTTTCACACCATGGATACTTGTGTTTTCAAACCAGATGAATATTTTTAAACTATTTCAAAGTTTTTCCAGTTCAAATATCCTCTGCTGTGATATATTATTGTTAGCAATATAGAATTGCTGTTGGGGCTGGGGTCATTCTGATATCTGTCACAGCAGTTCTAACATGGAATAGGTGGAAAATAACTAATAAAAATAATCTTCTAAAATGTTCTTATAAAATACAGTCATTGTCATCCCATTCTGTTCCCTTAACAGAAATTCATGCTCTTAGTTTCCTGAAGGGAAAGCAATACTAGGTCAGTTAGTTAATAATATGTATATTTCTGTGACTTGGGGGATGTGAACTGTTTTGCTCATTTATTTATCTTTTTTCTCTTTCAGGCAGGCTGTTAAGCTGTCAATCTGCAGCTGAACAGCATGCAGTCCTTTCGGGAGCAGAGCAGTTACCACGGAAACCAACAGAACTACCCACAGGAAGTACATGGTGCATCCCGGTTAGAGGAATTTAGCACTCGCCAGCAAGCTCAGATGTTTCAGAGCTTTGGAGGAGGTGGCAGCACTAGTGGACGCCGTGAAACAACAGGAAACTCTGCATCTATGGGTAGTGAAAGCTCTGGACATCAGAGTTATCAAGGTTTCAGAAAAGAAGCAGGAGAATTCTATTATATGGCTTCCGGCAAGGATCCTGCAGCAGGAGGAGGACAACAGCTTCCTCAGCGTAGGCCTTCTGGACCAGTACAAAGCTATGGACCACCCCAAAGCAGCAGCTTTGGGAGTCAATATGGAAGTGAAGGTCACGTGAACCAGTTTCAAACACAACACTCGTCACTTAGTGGAGTAACACATTATCAGCAGGACTATACTGGTCCTTTCTCCCCTGGCACTGGTCAGTACCAGCAGCCGGCATCTAGCCAACAACAGCAACAAGTGCAGCAAATGAGGCAGCAGCTCTACCAATCTCATCAGCCTTTACCACAGGCCTCTAACCAATCTGCCTCTAATACGCCTCATTTGCAGTCAATTCAGCGCCCTTCAAATCTGCCTTCATCTACTTCTAGCTATCCATTAAGAATAGGTCAGTATAGTCAGCACTATCAGCCTCCTGTTTCTTCCTCTTCCTCATTTCCTTCTCCTCAACGTTTTGGTCAATCTGGACAGAACTATGATGGTAATTATACTGTGAATGCTGGTTCACAGTATGAAGGACATGCTGTTGGTTCAAGTGCACAAGCTTATGGGACTCAGTCAAATTATAGCTTTCAGACACAGCCAATGAAAAACTTTGAGCAGTCAAAGTTGACCCAAGGGAATCAACAGGCACAAGGACAGGGACAACAGGCACAACAACAGCAGGCTCCTTCACAACATGTAATGCAGTATTCAAATACTGCTTCCAAATTATCTCTTCAAAGTCAAGTGGGGCAGTACAATCAAGCTGAGGTCCCTGTAAGATCACCCATGCAGTTCCATCAGAATTTTAGTCCTATATCTAACCCGTCACCAGCTGCCTCTGTGGTTCAGTCTCCAAGCTGCAGTTCCACACCATCTCCTCTCATGCCAAGTGGTGAGAATCTTCAGTGTGGACAAAGCAACATTCCAGTAGCGTCTAGAAACCGCATTTTACAAATGATGCCTCAGCTTAGTCCAACACCATCCATGATGCCAAGCCCCAGTGCTCAGGGTGCAGGATTCAAAGGATTTGGGCTTGAAGGCTTGCAGGAAAAAAGACTTACAGATCCAGGACTAAGCAGTTTAAGTGCCCTGAGTAGTCAAGTAGCTAATCTTCCCAATACAGTTCAGCACATGTTACTCTCAGATGCTTTGGTGCCTCAGAAGAAAAGTTCAAAAAAATCATCAAAAAAACCAGAGAGTTGCACAAACTCAGAAGGTTCCTCTCAGGCAGAAGAACAGCTTAAATCTCCACTAGCAGAGTCCATTGATGGTGGCTGTTCCAGTAGTTCAGAAGATCAAGGAGAAAGGGTGAGACAATTGAGTGGTCAGAGCACCAGTTCTGACACCACTTATAAGGGGGGTAATTTAGAGAAATCTCAGTCATCACCAGCACCCCCATCTCAAAATGAACCTGCAAAAATCACTACCAGCTCTGCAGCTGAGGAAGAAGCGGCCTCCCCTCCTGATGGAAAAGAAGCCTTGATTTCTGTGGAGGTCCCCCCAAAGATCAATGAAAAGACAGTTGGTGTGATAGTCTCCAGAGAAGCCATGTCAGGAAGAGTGGAAAAATCAAGTGGACAGGATAAACCCCAACAAGATGATGCTTCTACAAGTGCTCAGGCACTACCTTCTGCCTCTGCAGTGAAAGAGACTGGTCTTGTAGGAGCTCAGCAAGAGTCACAAGGTGGAAATAAAGGAAGCAGAACTGGGGACAGCAGCACTAATCATAATGAAGATGGAAACAATCTACCTGGTCATGCTGCTGTTGGCTCTAGTTTCTCAAGCAGAACAGAGCCTTCTAAATCCCCTGGTAGTTTGAGGTACAGCTTCAAAGATAGTATTGGGGTAAATATGCAAAGAACTTCTGGTACCTTTTCACAATATCCTTCAGGTCAGGATAAAGGGGAGTTTGCAGTGCATAGTGAGCGAAAGGGCAGGAATGAAAAATTTCCTAGTCTATTGCAGGAAGTTCTGCAGGGCTATCACCATCATCCTGACAGGAGATATTCTAGAAATGCCCAAGATCAGCATGGAATCAGTGGAAGTTTAGAAAGTAGCATGAGACCCAATGTTCTGGTTAATCAAACAAATGAACTAAGTAACAGAGGCCTTTTAAATAAAAGTATTGGATCTCTTATGGAAGGTTCACACTGGGGACACTGGGATAGAAAATTAAGTGGCAGCACAGCTGAGATGAAACAGATAAATTTGGTAGATTATCCCATACCTAGAAAGTTTGACTTGGATTCTACAGCTCATGAAGCTGGAGGAGTCTCTGAGAGAAGATCAGTTATTTGTGATATATCGCCTTTGAGGCAGATTGCTAGAGATTCTGGGCCACATTCTGGAGGGCATATGAGTACTGATGGCAGGAGTGGAAGAAGTGACCGTCTGACTTCTGGTTTAAATCAGTCCGTCATCCTCCCTGGTGGCCTCGTAGCCATAGAAGCCAAACTAAAGTCTCACAGTGGGCAGATTAAGGAGGAGGATTTTGAACCTAAGACCTCTGCCAACATCAACAACAAAAAATCGGGAGATCATTGTCACCATGCCAGTTTTAAACATGAATCTTACCGAGGGAATGCTAGCCCTGGAGCTGCAACACTTGATTCTGCATCAGACTACCTGCTACAACAGGATAGCCGAACAACACAGATGAGACGAGGACCTAGCAGAATAGGAAGCAGCCGGGAAGGAATGAGAGGTAAATCTCCCTCTCAATTTCATGATCTGGCAGATAAGTTAAAGATGTCACCTGGAAGAAACAGGGGTCCAGGGACAGATCTTCACCAGATGAATCCACACATGGTGCTTTCTGACAGGGTCAACCGGAGTTCCTTACATACGTCTTTCTCTTCAAATTCTGAAAGTTCATCTTTGGCTTCAGCATATCATGGTAATTCCCGATCCCACATTTTTGGTGATCCTAACCAAGGACTGAATTCCCAGTATCACTATAAAAGACAGCTGTACCATCAACAACAAGAGGATTATAAAGATTGGAGTAGCAGCTCTGCTCAGGGTGTGATTGCTGCAGCTCAGCATAGGCAGGAAACAGCTAGAAAGAGCCCAAGACAGCAACAATTCTTAGATAGAGTAAGGAGTCCTTTAAAAAATGACAAGGATGGAATGATGTATCTCCATTCTGGTTCTTACCATGACATGGGGTGCCAAGAAACCAGCCGTTGTTTGTTGGGAGGTGAAAGCACTCATCAGAGTAAGTGTGTGGAAATTAAACACATGAATCAAAAGGTTCAGCAACATGAATCAGGTTGGGATCTTTCCCGTCAGTTAACCCCCGGAAAGAACAGTGGCTCTCTAGGGACAACAAGTCAGAAGAGATTTATTTCACAAAATAGTGATACACATAGGCGAGATGATGTTGGTGATGTACTTAAATCTGCTAATGCCATGGTAAGAATTCCTGGCCAGGAAGATCAATCTCCTCAAAATCCTTTAATAATGAGAAGGCGAGTCCGCTCATTCATTTCTCCTATTCCAAGCAAGAGGCAGTTGCAGGAAATGAAAACGAGTGGGATTGATGACAAAGGACGCATACTCCCTTCATCAAAGGATGGAGTTGATAAAACACTCAATTCTTATGCCCATTCCTCTCAAAACCAAGATGTTGGCAGATCACTGTCAAAAGGAGAATCAGCTAGGAATCTCCCAAGTCCTGATAATCGAAACTGTTCTGGTGTTTCCATCACAAGCCCAGCTAAAACAAAAATTCTTCCCCCACGAAAGGGTCGTGGATTAAAATTGGAAGCTATTGTTCAAAAAATCACCTCCCCCAGTGTTAGGAGGAGTGCATCTTCAAATTGTCCTGAGGCTGGTGCAGATGCAGTCACTCTTGATGACATTCTGTCTCTGAAGAGTGGCCGCCCAGAGGGTGGGAATGTTGCCAATGATGAAATAGGAGAAGAAAATATAAAAGTAGAAGTGTTAGATCGAGAAAATCAAGTCCTGACCAATGAAATTTCTCGGACAATATCTTCTGAAGATTGGCATGATGATAGAAATGAGATTGTGAAAAAAGAGGTTTCTGAACATGCCACTGTTGGCAAGGATGGTTCAGTCGCTGTCTTGATTCCAGCATCTTCACAGAAATCTGTTGGTCAGGTAAGAATAGATGGATCTATAAATTTTTCTGAATCAAAATCAATTCCGCCAACCAATATTTTGGCTCCTGAAACAAGCGTAAAGCCAGAAGAAAAAGATGGAGGTACCATTATGACACCCAAGTCAGATCCCTTTCCTCCAAAGGGATATTTCCCTTCTGGTAAGAAAAAGGGAAGACCTATTGGAAGTGTAAACAAGCAAAAGAAGCCACAACAATTACCGCTTCAATTAGTGCCAGAAGCGGTGCAGCTATCAGAGGAGGCAGTAGACGGTGAACCAAAACCTAAGAGGCAGCGAAGAGAGAGGAGGAAAGCTACAGCACAGCCACGAAAGCGGAAACCAAGACGAGCTGCTCCCATTGTGGAACCTCAAGAACCAGAAATCAAACTAAAATATGCTATTCAGTCTCTTGATAAAACTGATACTAGGAATAATAAATCCTTTTTCCCTTACATTCACGTGGTAAACAAATGTGAGCTAGGTGCTGTATGTACAATAATTAATGCAGAAGAAGAAGAGCAGAATAAATTGATGAGGGGTCGAAAAGGACAGAGGTCATCAACGCCACCTCCTAGCAATGCTGAGAGTAAAGTACTGCCTACTTCCTCTTTTATGCTACAAGGTCCTGTTGTGACAGAATCATCTGTTATGGGCCATCTTGTCTGTTGCCTTTGTGGCAAGTGGGCCAGCTACCGCAACATGGGTGATCTCTTTGGCCCTTTCTATCCGCAAGATTATGCAGCCACACTGCCTAAGAACCCTCCTCCTAAGAAGTCCACAGAGATGCAAAACAAGATCAAAGTGCGACATAAAAGTCTTTCTAATGGTTCCAAGACTGACACAGAGGAAGAAGAGGAGGAGCAAGAGCAAAAAGAACAGAGAAGCCTGGCTGCCCACCCACGTTTTAAAAGACGACATCGCTCTGAGGACTGTGCTGGGGCTTCTCGGTCACTTTCAAGAGGCACTGCTTGTAAAAAAGCAACCACTGAGGGTGTCAGTGTTGGTGAAAATACTTCTTCAGACTCTAAACCCCCCGTACCTACTTCTGAAGGTGGTCCTGAGTTGGAGCTACAAATTCCCGAACTACCTCTTGATAGCAATGAATTTTGGGTCCATGAGGGCTGTATTCTCTGGGCCAATGGGATTTACCTAGTCTGTGGCAGGCTTTACGGGCTGCAAGAAGCTGTGGAAATAGCTAAAGAGATGGTGAGTACTATATGTCAACGATCAAATGCGTCTTTTATAACTGTGATGATATTTATTGCATTTAATTTTCTTTTGCCATGTCTTAAGCATATTTGGGGCACTGTAATTTATGGCTTGTTTATATGAGCCAATCTCATAATTTTACATTACTCAGAATTATTTTGGGTTGCAATTCATAGAATCATTTTATGCTATAATTGTTGTATTCTTGTTAGGTTATGCATTTCCTTAAACAAATGATATTGCTGGGTTTAATGCTTGTAAAAGATAACACTTCCTTTTTGGTCACATTGAATTTTTGTTCCTGTGATATGATAATGATATGACCATGTGATACTGTACAGGTAATCCTCATCTTACAACCACAATTGAGCCCAAAGTTTCTGTGAGATCTAAGTGAGATAAGTGAGTTTTGCCCCATTTTACGACCTTTCTTGCCATAATTGTTAAGTGAATCACTGCAGTTGTTAAGTTACCCTGTTAACAAGTTGTGAAGTGAATCTGGTTTCCCCATTGACTTTGCTTGTCAGAAGGTCGCAAAAGCTGATCACGTGACCTCAGGACACTGCCACCATCATAAGTATGAGTCAGTTTCCAAAGTTTCTGAATTTTGATCATGTGACCATGGGGATGCTGTAATGGTCATAAGTGTGGAAAATGGCCATAAGGAAGTTTTCTCAGTGTCATTGTAGCTTTGAACAGTCATCAAATGAACTGTTGTAAGTTGAAGACTACCTGTACTCCTCAAAAAAGCATAGATACAATTCCAATTGCCTTCTTCCAAGATATTTTTTTCACTTTTTAGTCTATCTTGCAGCTCTGTAAATTCTTGGTGGTCTCACAACAGTAGCCAGGATTGGTCCTCCTTAGTTTAGATTAGCCAAGTTTAGTTAATGGGAGTCACTTAACTGGTCTTAATAATCTGATACTACAAAGACGCATTTGTTGTTGGTGTGTTAAAAAACATCTTCATTATTTCTCCACAGTTTTTTCTTTCAAATGGTAAAACACTGAAAGAAGTGCATTTTATAAGATAAAGTTTAGATCAGATATGAAGATTGAAAAGAAAAGCAACTTATTTCCCAGAAAATACCTTTAGATTGTCAAAGGACTTAATTCAACTAGTTTCTATTTAATACTGTCATTCGAGGGTGATTTTACATTTTTAATTACTTGAAATTAAGTTTGGGTGACTTTGTGAGTCTGTGTATATACAGCCACATGCTTTACCTTTTCTGCGGGCTGGGTTTTTGAAATTCCAAACATTCATTGATCTGCAAAAGATAGGTTTTGTTAGCTTTCTTTCTTGCACAAACACTTCTTTCAGATTCTACCGTTAGATCTGTTCAGATAATAGCCAGGGTGGAAGAGAGAATATATTTAAAAATCAGATGATGCAAATGAGTTCTGATATCTTGACATAATAAAGGCAAACTTGCAAGGGTTTCTGAACTCTTGTGCTGTCAAGATGTTGTTTGCCACAGAAGGTGAATGGGAGGTTATTATGCTGTAGCTGTTCTTAGTTTGTCTAGAAAATTTATGCTTTAGAAGTAAAGCGATGTTCATTGCACATTTTAAGAGATCTTAAGACATCTTAAGAGATTGCTGTTCTGGACTGTAAGTAATTTTGTCCATTCATGCTGAGACATTTTTTCTCTTTGGCTGGAAAAATGAGATTTACTATATATTTGCTGGTTTGCTTTTGAGTGTGGCATCTCTTAATTATACATTTTTGTTATTTTAAATTTATTTATTCATCAACTTTATATGGCCACCCTTTTTACAAAACAAGTGACACCAGGTGGCAACATGGCTAAAAACTATATATGCAAAATTATAATTATTATTATGGTTCATTGCACAGTCGGCTGGCTGTTTAGATTGGATCTGGCATTTTTATCCACCTATTTAGTGCTTCCCAAGGACCTGGGTAGACAGATTCAATGATAAAGATATCATTGCAGGATGTAAGCTGTTCCAAGCAAAGCTGCCTTTTGCAGTTGATGGATGGTCAAGGTTATAAGAGAAATATTAGGCAAAGACCAGATGTTAATAACACCAGTCCCCTGGGTTACAACCAAATTTTGAAGGACTTCTAGAAAATCAGCATGGATGGAGTCAGCCCCATTTCATTAAATATAAAAAGTCTAGTAATGATTGCTCTTTCCTTTTCACTCATGTATGTATGTAAATCAGTACTGAAAGTGTAATAGTAATAATTTTGGAATGTGTGTTCATGACAGCATAGTCAGAGGACTACTGCTTGATATCTTTAATTGTGGTAAGATTCAAACTTACTGGTAGAAATGTAGTGTTACATTGATATTGGAAAATTGAATTGTCATTGCTATTAATGCAAAGGTTGAGAAACTAATATAACCACTGCTATCTATCTGAACACGAATAGTTCTATCCTTTCAGACATGGGTTAGTGCAATGGGATTTAGGATATTACTATGTTCAGTATTTTCACTGTTGCCAATATGGGACAAAGTTGTGGAGAAAAGCAGAATGCTATGAAAAATGATGTAAGTAGTTCAAAGTCAGAAGTTACTGATAGACAGATAATTAAATTTAAAAAGTAGTTGCAACTACATTTATATTTGCATTAGTGGGAAACTTTGAATTTCAACAAATTAGTTAAACTATAAAAGTTGGAGAATACCATAGAAAGAAGCCGGCTCATTCAAATTGAAAAACATTGCTGGACTTGTGCACTCATGGAAAAAATCCTGATCCTTATGTATTTGTAGCATTCTTCTTCTGAACAAATTTCTAAAAATGCTAATATTTAATTTTTTACACATTTACTTTGCACAAAACCTGGTAAATTTTGTGTCTAAAGCTTTTACATTGATACAGTTGTATGTTAATAGTCAAATGAAAGCTGTTGTCATGTTTTCTCATGTATTATTGAAGGTGTTTTTTAATCCATGGTAATTATTTGATTTAACCATTCACTTAGACATTCATTTAAGCGTGTGTGTGTGTGTAAAGGGTTCGAATCTTGGGTTTCTTCCCATGTTGGGTTTCTTCCCACGTTATTGAAAGATCTTTAAAATGCTGGCTAAATTCCTAGCTAAAATCCTTCAAATTCCCAACAAAATGTTTTGTAGGGTC
>JANHFR010000416.1:109628-122183 GCA_032468015.1 Mimophis mahfalensis | reverse complement strand
TCTACGTGGATTTTGAAGAGCACTCTTCAAAATAATAATACTCTTATGTATCTTTCTTTGATCATCAAATTAGAAATTATCTACCTTAAATCTGCCCTCCTGAGAATTACAAAGGTACTGTCCAACTTTCACAAATTCTGGATTAAATTCCTGGCTTCCAAAAGCTCTCACATTTTTTTTCAGTTGAAACAATAGGAATAGGAAACTAGTAAACTGCTAAAAAAATGTTATATGCCCAACCTGAAAACAATTAATTAGTGGAAATATTATATTTCCAATCCTTTATGTCTGAATATTTTCTAGTTGTGATTCATTGTCCATATCTTGTGTTTTAAAGCACCCAAAAATACATTAATTCCAGTTGGCACATAGGAAAATTAATTTTAAAATGCAACAGTTTCCTGGATATGCAATAACAATACATTAATAAATGCATTAAAATTTTAGTTACATTTTTAACTTGGTATCTTCCAGGTGTTTTTTAATTCACATTCATCTCTCAGCAGAAAATTGAGAGGATACTATGTAGAGAAGATTGATTTAGTTAATGCTTGATTTTAAATTGGATAACATACTTGTAGATTAGTTTGCAGAGGATCTTGAATCAGCTTTCCTAAGTCTGGTGCCTTTGTGATATGTAGGATAGCTAACTAGGGAACAATAGACATTGTAATCAAAATATCTAGAATGTTTCATAGGATTGAATTAAACAGGCATTAAATAATTGTGTGGTTTGCTCATATAGTTATTGCATATAGTTCAGCTCCTGCAAAGAGAGAGATTTTGGCTGTTACATAGTTTCTCTGAGCTTTGATACAAAAAGGTACTTATTTTATGTATAATGTTATTTGGTGAATTATAGACATTAATGTAGACATTAATGTAGATGCATATTGCTTAGCTATGATGTGATATATTTGTTCTGGACTTCATATGATTGCAAAATCATCTATTATGGTTTTGTCTTACATGCTGAATGTACTATACCTTGTTTATGGGATCTTTTTTAAGGAGGAAGCAGGTCAGTTTTCATAGGCCCAATAGATGGAGGCATTTAGTATTTACACAGATCAGTTGGAGCAGTACTTTACATTTAAGGCAGTAGAACTAAACAAGTGAATCATTTATTATTGTGAGATCAGTAATAAATGTTAACACAACAAGTTAAAATGAAACAGCAAACAGACTTGAGAAACTGGAATCTGTACATATAAAGAAAAGGCTACAAATATAACTATGGGTAGTCCTTGGAAGTCCTATAGTTATTGTAACTAGAATTTCCATCATTAAGTATCATTTAGGCATTTTGCCTAAGTCATTAGGCAAAAATAACAACTGACCAGGCTACTTAGCAACAGCAGTTCCAGTTGTCTCCGGTATGGTCATAGGAGTCCGTCATTGTTAGGCAAAGAACACACACTTCTTCCACCTTGTCACACTTACCAGCACTTCAAATCCCCCTCCACCTGCCTATTCCTGCCCCTCTACAGGTGGGCCACCTTGTACTCTGCTGCCTATTCCTGCCACCCCCTCATGTTGGAAAATACCGGCCCTTCCCAAGGCTTTGCAAGAAGGCTGGGCCAAGAGTAAGCAGATAGATAGCCTGTGGATCAATTCTGTTAGTGGTGGGTTCACTGCTGAAGACCAAGGCCAAGTCTCCAGAAGCATTTCCACTACAACTGCAGTGTGCACACTGTGCTAAGTTCTCCTCATTCCACTTCCCTCAGTTCTGCTGCCATCCCAGTCAGCGCCTCCTGAACAGCCTTCACCTTTGCCTGGGAGCTGGTGCCACCTCTCCTGACTCATCTGCTGGCAGAGAGTACCACACCTCACCATCCCATTGTGCCTCCTCCTCCCCAACTGGGCCCGGTAAACCCCCTTTGGCAGACAAGGGTCTGCCAGCGTGCTACGCTTGCCACATGCATCCTAATACTGCATTCTCGCCCAAAGCCTGGATCCCAGACTAACAGCAGGAGGAGGAAAATGGCAAAGGTCAGCTAGGGAAGCAGTGGGTGGTGGGGAATTTGTCAGAATGCAGCGTGGTCGAAAGGGCAGAAATGGGGGGAGAGATAAGTAGGTGAAGGGAGTTGAAATACTCCTGTGGTTGTAAGTCTGAGGAGGTTGCCAGGCATTTTGATTGCCTGACTTCAGAGTACTGCAGTAGCTAGAACTTGCAAGACCAGTTTTAAGCACCATTTGCTTAGCATTGCCATAATTTCAAACGTTTGCTGAACAAATGGTCATTGAAATGAGGACTCCCTCTAATGATTTGTATTCAATTTAGTACATAGATATTTAGCTATGCATGTGTGTCCTATAAAAGCAGTACTTAATAACTGGTAGGTGTGAGCTCCTGATCAATAAAATAAAACGTGAGTAGGGCTACTGCTCTGAACTGGATTCAAGAATGGAAAAAGAGAACAGTAAAATGTTGTGTATTTCACATCTCCTGTACTTTAATTGGTTGTTATACTTCTGTTTCTGAGTTAGATCAGAAAAGAACAGAAAAATCAGTAACTAATTATGAATGCCAGTCATTTTCTTCTTTTATTTTGTTTGAAATTATTACAACTCTTCTTGGCTTCAATAATCAGCTTTTTCAACTGGAGAAATACATTCTGGAGTGAGTTTTTGATAAGTAAAAGGTCTGGATATTACTGAGAAAGAGAGTCAAGAATAAGTACTGAATAAATAAGCATTAAAAAAGTATGATGAATTGATTTAGTCATAGAGAAGGAATGATTATTGAATTGCAAAACAAATATATGCAGGAAAAGTAAAAAGACTGAAAGGAAAGAGAAGACCAAGAGAATTGTTATTGGATTGATCCGATGAAGTCCTCAAAAGAAGAGAGGTGAGAAGAATACAAAGCATATAAATTAATATATTGAGTTGGTCAAAGGCATGAAGGAATAGAGTTATAAAGAGATATAGTGAATGAAGTTGATATAAATCAGTTTTATCTATATTTCCTTTGTTTCTCTCATACTTTTAACTTCTTTTGCTCACTACTCCTCACTTTTTTTTCCTGCATTTTGATAACATCTAACATTTATGTTTTCAACAAATTTAACAGGATCATTTATATACAAATGCACACACACATTCATAACCCAATCAACATATTTCTGACCTTAGCACCACCTCTCTAATTTATTGATTTAAAAATATATTAAACAACTAAGGGGGTATAACAAATTCTTGACTTGAATCATTTGCTAAGTATTCTATTAATTCTCATAAAGGTAAATACTTGTAGCTCACGGTTGTCATGGCACGCTCTGTTTTCTTGTAGACATTTCATTACCCAAACTAGGTAATATCATCAGTTACTAGCCCTTGTGATGTTATCTAGTTTGGGTAATGAAACTTCTGCAAGAAAACAAGCAAGCTCAGACAGCACCAAGGACCCGTCAATTTTTTTTCACACATGATTGCATCATATTCCTTTTATTGTATTCAGTAATCAACCTTCACCACAATACTGGCACAAACATTTCATAATTCAAATTATTTAGTAATTTAACTCTAATCAACAACCTTACAGTAAATGTTCTTTCTCCTATGTACGAGGGGGTCCTGAGAAGTTCCTGGCTTTGCCCAGAAAGAAGAGAGCCAGAGTTATGAAATAACACGTTTATTCATCATATTGCCCCCTGAGACTGATGCACTTTGTAGAGCATAGTTGCAGCTTTTCTATACCGTTCACATAAAAGTCCTTTGGTTGGGCCACAAAGCAGCTCTCAGCAGCATCTTTGACGTCAGAAATGTCCTCAAAACAGTTGCCCCTTCAGGTGTTTCTTCAAATTCGGGAACAGATAAGAGTCCATAGGGGCCAGGTCAGGTAAGTAGGGGGGATGGTGGACCAATTGGAAACCCAGGGTGTTCAATTTGGCAGCCACAGTGTTGGACGTGTGTGTAGGTGCATTGTCCTGCAAAAAAAGGATCCCTTTGGTCAACTTTCCATGGTGTTTTGTCTTAATTGGCTCCTTCAGCTGGTCCAGGAAGTTAGCATAATACTGTCCGGGGATACTAGAGCCCTGAGGTAGGTAGTCCACCAACAGAATACCATCTTTGTCCCAGAAAATGGATGCCATGACCTTTCTGGCCGATTTCTGGGTTTGGAACTTCTTCGGCCTCAGGGACCTACTGCGGTGCCATTCCTTTGACTGTTCCTTGGTTTCAGGATCATAGATGTGGAGCCAGGTTTCATCCTCAGTCACTAACCTAGCCAAAAAGTCCTGTGCAGCTTCAAAATGGGCCAAAATGGCTTTGGATGCTTCAACTTCTGATCACTGTTCAAACATTTCGGCACCCACTTTGCTGAAAGTTTGCACATGTCTAGGGTAGTGTTGATAACAAACCCAACAGGCTCCTGTGAGATGTCAACTATCGGCTACCTTTTTTGCGGATATTCACCAGTCCTCAATAATCAGCTCAGGGACAGCATCGCAGGTTGCTGGGTCAGTTGAGGTTGGGAGGCACCCACTGCGGGGCTCATCTTCAGTGGTGAAATGCCCAGTCTTGAAATGAGATATCCAGGTTTTGACAGTGCTGTGAGAAGCACACTTCTCCCCCAGTGTTTGTGATATCTCAATGTGAGTGTCCTTTGCTGACTTTCCCTGGAGAAACAAAAACTTCAGATGGCCCCTAACTCCAACAAAGTGAAACTTGCTTGTGCCTAAGATATTAGGCTGTCATATGCCTGCACACTCATTTTTCTATTTCAGCTGGAAGGGGCAAAGCCAGGAATTTCTCAGCACCCCCTTGTACATTTCTCCATTACTGCTAAAAGGCAGAAATCTGACATGCAGCATTTGACGTCAAACTGCACCTCCTAGCTTATTGTTGCTTTCCTTATTCTTTCAATCACAAGCTCTTTCCTTATTCTTTCAATCACAAGCTCTTCCCAGGTACATTTAGCAAATGAATTCTCATGTAGTTTTTGCCTTTTTTTTCTGTATATGAGAGAACAACAAGAGCATATTACTGTCAAAGAGCACTTATTTTGCCCACGTCCAATTTTTTTTATTTCTGGCAGAACTGCATTCATGCCTTTTAACATTAATCTCCCCCTTTCCTGTGACTACATTTTTACAGCAGTCTTTTTCTCTCTGTTCTTTATACAGTATCCCTTCACTTTTCTAGTCTATTCATATTCTTACCTATGTAATTCCACCAAGCACGTTTATTTTTCCCCATTACAGTAACTTTACAAACTTCTGTGACTCTTTTTCATATACAGTAGTTAGTTACCTCTTTCATCCCAGCCAAGTTCACAGCATTGTTGTGAGAAAAAGTTGATGCATACCTGCTTACGCTCCTGGAGGAAAGATGGGATACTAATTAAATCATTGTTTTTTGCTCTGTTCCAAACAGTTTCCAAAACTGCCTTCTTATACTTTCCATTCAGCTTATTGAACGATTAATTTAGTTTCTAATAATTTTTCATGCAGGTCTTATGCTGTTAATATTATATTTTCACTGTTTTCCCCTCATTCTACTTTTGAAAGTATGAAATAAAGCTCTGTGTTACAGTCAGAATTTTTTTTTTTACTATTCTTGTATCCTTCACTAATTGCTCCGGTCTGTTATCTTAATCAGGTAAATATTCTGTATTCAGAATGTTGAGCAGATATTTTCCCCAAAAATTCATCGATGGTTCTTTGATTATCACCTTACACTGAAGCATTTTTGAACATTTTTTCAGAGTGAAACTTCCACCTCAACGTGTGGCTTGTATTCAGTTCTACTGGATCAGACTATCTTCATTTATTATACCCTTCCTCTTTCTCTAACAATTTATGCACATTTCTTTCATAGTCTTTGCCAAATCCAACTCTCAGATTATCAAAAAAAAGAGGCTATGGAATATTGGACTACACTATCCAGCAAGATTTTTTTGGTCAGATAAAGACAAAGAAACTAGTTTACCAATCCTAATCATACCAATGCCACATGCAGTTTTTACATAGTTTGACATCAGTTGTGGACCACATGCAATAAGCAGAGCCAAAGCGCAGCTTTTCCCCAAATGTGCTTGAGTTACTCTATGCAAACTAGGATATCAAATCTAAAGGCTATCTTACAAATTAATATTCTGTTAACTCTCCTCTGCCAACTAGGAAGCATGTATAATGAACCAACAGAGGATCCAGTAACTGAATGCTTATACTACCTCAGCTGACTTTTAATTTTTTGTTAACTCCATATGAAAGGCAGGATGAAAGGAGATGATTTTTGGAGATCTGTGAAAACATAGATCTGAAGAAACACTTGGGGATGTTTGAAGATTCTTTTCCCTAAATGGTGACATATTAAAGCATTGCTGTTAGTTTTTAATTCAATGTTACTATTTTACAACATTTTTTAAAGAAACCCAAGAATAAGTATACAAAGAAACTGTGTGGAAAAGAAAGGGAAAACCCAATAATAAACATTGAGTTAAAAAAAACTGTTGTGGAAAAACCCTAATGATGTATCCTCCCCTTCTCATTTATTTCTTTAGCCACTAACCGCAACCTAAATATTTGTATTTTGTACACTGAATAATTGAACATTACTGCCATTATCTGTTTAAGTCATTTCAACTACAAGTAGTCGTTGACTTACAACCATTTGTTTAGTGACCAAAGTTACAGCAGTACTGAAAAAAGTGACTTACAACCACTTCTCACATTTTCATAGCATCCCCAAGATCATTTGATCAAAATTTAGTACTTTGCAACCGGGATATATTTATGATGGTTGCAGTGTCCTGGAGTCATAAAATCACTATTTATTATCTTCCAAGATAGCTCCCAACAAAGTCAGTGGGGGAAACTGGATTTGCTTTAAAGACTTCATGATTTGAAGAGCTGTGGTGGTGCAGTGAGTAGAGTGCTGTATATAGTACCTAGCTGCCAGCTGCCTGCAATTAGGCAGTTCAAATCTCACCAGGCTCAAGGTTGATTCAGCCTGCCATCCTTCCGAAGTGGTTAAAATGAGGACCCAGATTGTTGGGGGCAATGTGCTGACTTTGAAACCACTTAGAGAGGGTTGAAAGCCCTGATATAAATCAAATGATATTGCTACTATTGCTACTTATTTAATAGTTGCAGTGACTCTCAACAACTGTGACAGTTCAATTGTAAATGAGGCACAACTCATTTAACAACCACCTTGCTTATCAATGGAACTCTGGCCCCGATTATGGTCGTAAGTCAAGGACTCTATTACTTTTAATTGGTCTCATGAGTCTTTTCCTAAAACTCATATTCCAAATATCTGCATTTGTCTTGCTATGTGAAGTGTAGTATTTAAGAGAGCCATTTCTGCTTGAATTGCTAAACTTTTATTAAGGTTATACCCTATTTTGCCATTTTACTCTTTCGATTTTGTATCATATCCAGAGTTTCTTTTCTTTTCTTATGCCAAATTTATTCTTGCAGCTATTGACCTGTATCTTAACAAACTATGGTATTTTTCACCTATGTTTTCTGAAATTATACTTAATAAAAGGGTTACACACATACGCATCCTAATTGGTGATTTTTTAAAAATGGGTTATTTATGAGCTACTTGCATTATTCAGAAATGCAATGATGTTTAAACTAAAGAAATATTGTCATTAATGGGATATATAATAATACCTGTAAATGTTATAATACTGTGTTTTTCTCTCTTACAGGTTAGGCTGTTGAGATAAAAGCGATGGACATTCAAGATTAGATCATTTGTTTCCCAGTGTGCAGTCATGTCCCTCTTTTGACGAGCCTACCAATGCCAGCACTTCCTCCATCAATTCTTTCATCACATTTGATTGACAACATCACAGAAAATGAACTAGGAGTCTGAACCAGCTATTTTCATGGACACACTCTTCATAGTGACTATGGGTAGGGGAGGGAGAAGAAGAGTGGGAGAATTAAAGAGGGAGGGATAAAATATATATATAGATAAATATATATATATATTAAAAATCTATTTTTAGTCTTGATAGACTTGTTTTAAATGAAAGGTGCGCTATCCCTTTTTATGCATTAAATTCCATTTTTAGGACCCACATAGGTATGAAGTGGCTCATAAATGTGTATTAACTAGAAGTCAGAAAAGGCCTTTACAGTGTAATCACTTTTTCTTTCGGAAGGAGTGTTGGAGTTAATGAGCTTTCTTAATCAAACTTGTTTCTCTGCTCCATTTTCCACAATAGAAGATCCAGGTTTTAAAGAATACAAGTTTTTTGTTGCTGGCAAAATTGTCTGCAGGGATGAGAGTGGGATGAATGGTTGCTGGGTGCTTGTATTTGTGTATGTGTGAATAGCATTTTTTTCTTAAAAAAGAAAAGAAAAGAAAAACACTATTTATTTTTATTAAGAAAAGAAGCCTGAGAAGCATTAGAAGACTACTATGTCATGTGGTTTGTGAAATAAAGAGTGTCTTCTACTTGCTTCATATTCAGATACTTTAACCTTATATACACAACTTTTTACCAAAAGGCGGGAGATTGGGGCCATTGTTGGCCACTGACAAATATTCCCAAATCATTCCAAGGAATCGCTGCCTTTTTTGGAGGCAGTCTATTTGAGGCTTGCCTACTGGAAAGGGGCATTCAACAGATGTTTGAATGTTGATATAATCAGTGTGTGTTAAGCTGTCCAGGAAAATTCAGTTAGCTCTTCTCTTCTTTTGTTACCCAAAAGGAAGAAGGGGGAATGTCAATTTAGCAGCCTACACCACATGGTTATTTTTTCTTCGTTTGTACATTGTGTAATTTTAAACATTTGAGTTTTAGAAAACAAAACTTTTTTCTCTTGTTAAGGCCTTAAGAAGGGGTTAGTGCATCTTTCACGGATCACTCTGCCATGGGAATAAAATAGCTGTTTCACAAACAGTTTTATATATATATATATATATATACATATATTAAAAAAAACTAAAAGGAAAAACCCACAAAAAACCTAATAAACTTCATTTTAACCTAATTTTATCTGTGAAATTTAATGTATTTCACTTCTTTGTGAACAAGCCATTTTTCCACAGTTGCTGTTTATAATTTGAATTACTAGCTTTACTTCTCAGATTTCCTGATACGTCTTTGGGGATGGATTGAAGACAAACTACATTGATGCCAATAAACTTCTGATTTATTTTATTTAAAATACAGGTGGGGAAATAGTCCTGTCTGATTTTCAAGTGTCGTTTTCTTAGTTCCAACTAAAGTGCAAGCCAATGTGTCATAATGGTTAGTGTTGGACTAAGATTGGGTGGATGAGTGTTCTAATCCCCGTTCGGTCATGAAGCTCATTAGATGATTAGGGCTGTCTTTATTCTGTCTAATCAACCTCACAGGATTAGTAAAGGGAAGCTAAAAATATCGCCTTGAGTTCTGGGAAACTTTGCAAAATATAAATGTCTCCTATACCTAACTTCTTTTTAAAAAGTGTCCATTGATAGCTATTAGTGTTCCAAGGTTCCACGATTCTAAGAGGCAGATATAGCTGGAGAGAAAAGTACTAACCTTCTGCATATGCTATAATCTCTGCCTGAAATTCATAATTTAACTTTTTTCATGTTTTTAAAAGCTGTTTGATGCCCCAGATTCTGTTATATGTTTCTAAAAATGATTTTCTTTTTGTTTTCTTCTACAGAAAGTAGGCCAAGCATCACACTTGGCTTTTGAGTGGCACTACTAAATAAAACAGTGTGCAGAACCAAAACAAAACTGAATTCAATTTCGGTTCATTTAATGAACATTAGATATAGTTAATACAGTTTTTCTCTGAGCATGTATTTAATAATGTTCATATTTTTTTTACTGTAATTTACAGTTTTTTTAAAAAAAAATCTTAAAATATCTGCAGAGTTATTTACCTGGGGTTTTCAGGAACCAAATAATGGGTTTCTCATTCCTCTACTTTTATCCATGCAGTACATTATAAACTTTCACCATGTTCTTCCTTTTCTTCCTTGATATACATTCTTTCTTTTTGTTGCAAGTAATTGCATTTTGCCAAAGTTCCACTAAGGGCAATAAGAAAAAGAGCCTGTGAAAAGACAAGAGTTCAGTCAACAAGCAATTTAGGATTCAAGGATTTTATTACATTAAGATCCTAGTGGATTCACTGCAAATGAATAGATTTTGGACCAATTTCAAATACAGAATATATTCACACACACAAAATTTCATAAATCCTATGAGACTTTGAAAGAATAACATATTTTGCAACAAGTAACAAGTTAATAAAAGTTTAGTATGTAACAGTTTTGACTCTAAAATATAAAATTTCAAACATTTTCTCCCTGGGGAAGAAAAAAAATAATGTATTTTTCTTAAAAACTGATTTAAGAAAGATTTGTATTTTAAAATGTTTGAAGTAAAATTTACAATTCAGCAAAAAAGGATTTTATTCCTATTTTTATCCCATATGGTCTCAAATACCAAAGCCTATTTATATATTTATTATATTTATATATAAATATTATATTTAGTAATATCACTTCCCAATCGTGTTTGTAGGTTTGGTGCCAAAATGTTTAGGCAAAGTATACTTAAGGTGGAACAGTCCCAAATTTTTTTAGTTTGTTTAGAATCTGAACAATTAGATTGTTCAGATTTAAGAAACAGAATACACAAATTTGGAAGAAACATTGTTGAATTAGCTACCATTTAAGTACTCATTCTGACATTTCAAAGTTTAGAAGAAAAATATTCAATAGTGTATCTTCAAGACGCCACCTCAATATTTAGATTGTAAACTGGACAAGGAACTGGCATTCATTTGGTATATAAATTAATCTTAATGTATTGTATCATCTGATGAAATCAACAACTTCAATGCACTGCCCTCTGAACCAACAGCAAAAGTTTCATCTTCGATTTTTCTCACTTGTCTGTTTGAATAGCTTATCTGCTTACTCTTCTCCAAGCTGAAAATATATCCAGCATTCAACATGGCTTCCAGATCACTTACTCTGGTTGCCTATCTCTGGATATGGCCTGTTTAATACCCTTAAAATATTGCACCCAGTACATATCAGATGGACCTTGATAAGCATATGGATGTATTACTGTGAATGAACCTTTTCCCTAATCTTCAATAAGACAAATGTGGGTTGTTGCCTTGAAAGGTGTTTGAAAATCACCTTTATAATACAAAATGCAATAGCGTACATACACTTTGGGGATTACATTGCTCTGAAATTGAAAACAATTTCACTAGTGTCCTATTTGTTTCTGAGCACAAATCAATTCTGTCTGACAAACCTTGAACAATTTGAAGTTAAGAAATCTAAAAGTGCCTTTAAATTACAATAAAGAGCAGCAGTTCTGTTATACGTGAGGTAATAAGGTGTGGTAAGCATATACATGTTCTTTTAAGTAATATTCCAATTATGGAACTCTTGTAAGGAAGGATTGCCTGTTTACTCTGCATTCAAAGGGTGGTAAAGTAGTTCTGTGCTGCCAAACTCTAGAGTGTTGCTGTCCCATTTTATTGTTTTTGATCTCTAGATATGATTTATAAATGTAATAAACTTATTAAAAGGTGTTCAACGCAGGGTCTAGATAAGAAAAACCTGCAGGACTCAGTCTGAAGGCCACCTTCCAAGTTGACACAAAACCATTATAGGTGGTCCTTGACTTATAACCACAATAGAGCTCAAAATTTCTGTTGCTAAGGTGAGACAGTAAAGTGGGTTTTGCCCCATTTTGTGACCTTTCTTGTCACAGTTATTAAGTGAATCACTGCAGTTTTAAGTTAGTAATATGGTTGTTAAGTGAATCTTACTTCCCCATTGACTTCACTTGTCAGAAAGTTGCAAAAGGTGATCACACGATCCTGGGGCATT
Source organism: Mimophis mahfalensis (assembly GCA_032468015.1). Lineage (NCBI taxonomy): Eukaryota > Metazoa > Chordata > Lepidosauria > Squamata > Mimophis > Mimophis mahfalensis. Next base: position 110,354 of record JANHFR010000416.1, on the reverse strand, counting down.
GCAACCATAAACACATGCCAATTATCAAATGTCTGAATTTTGATCGTGTAACCATGGGGATGCTGCAAAAGTCATAAATGTGAAAAATGGTCATAAGTCACTTTTTTATTGTAATTTTGAATAGTCAATAAATGTAAATTACAAAAAATTGTAAGTTGAAAATTACCTATGCTCATGGAATATTATCAACAAGGAGAGATGCTATCCGGTATGTTGCTGCAAGGTATATCATTTTTCCCATTTGCCTTTTCTCTATCATTTATTTGTTTATTGTTTTGTGCTTAAAGCTACCTGTACCATTTTCATCAGGTCTACCTTCAGAGTTAGTCCTGTCTTGCATTTAGGGATAGCTGAGGTTTATTGCCCAAATAACAGGACCAAATGGAAATCAAGATAAATTGTTCAACCATTTCCCCCCAGCTATTACTATTGAATTATATTTCATTTTATATGTCATCTTCTCTTATGCAGACACTTGCCACAACCAAGCTGCTTAAAGAAAAGCCTGTGTTGTACAGAATAAAAGCAGGAAAGGGTAAAAGGAAAGTATATTTAAATATTAAATATTAGAAATAGGATGTTTTGAACTAGATAGCCGTTTGCTGTTCTAATGACACACTTATTGGTCACTGTCAATAAAGAAAGGGTCTGCTGGACTTGAAATAGATCAGTGTTTCTCAACCTTGGCAGTTTGAAGATGCGTGGACTTCAACTCCCAGAATTCCC
>JANHFR010000416.1:0-11710 GCA_032468015.1 Mimophis mahfalensis | reverse complement strand
ACCTTGAAAGGATGGAAGGCTGAGTCAACCTTGAGCCTGGTGGGATTTGAACCTGCTCTAATTGCAGGCAGCTGGTATGTTTATGTAACTCAGAAACAGATTGTGAATGTTCTTCTCTGAAGCAGGTGAAATGCGAATCTACAGCATGATTTATTAACTAAACTAGATTTTCTGGGGTGAATCACTAGCCTTGTTCACTTTTGCTATTAGGTTTATTTCTAACTGGAAGTAAACCACAACCAATGATTTGTCTTTCTGCATCTTCTCTTCTTGGTTTATTCACTTCTAAAACTCTCCTGTTTGTTTGTAATTTTGGATTTAGAGAAAACTGTGTATCACAAGGCAATAATTTTTAAATCAATGTACCTCAAAAAAACTAACTTTAAAATGTGTCCAAAATCAGGGATTGACATTTGACAAAGTTGTGTCTGCTTCAGTGCTTCTTCCCTGCTATACCACCAGGATGTTGACATGTTCACATGATTATAATTTCCAATGCTGCCATGCTTTAAGAGGGAAGATATGAAACATTTTGATTCTGTTTTGATAGCATAATTAAATTAGTAGCATACTTTTTACTTCATTGTTCCTTTTACTGAATTTGGTATGCTACGAACCAAACTGGAACCCTTCCCTTTACTCCGAAAGAAGAAACACCTCTGTTAAGATGACCCACTTAGAACTGTTGTTTCCCTCCACAGCTACGATATTTGGAACAACCTCCATTACAACCCAAGCAGTGCAAGTTCATGCTGGAAACCAAAATTGTTCAGCTTTAATATTTGGTTTCTGTGCTTTTGTGGGGCTAGTAATCGTCATGGTAATGTTATGGCTTGTACTTGTGAAACAAAGACAGAAGAGAAGGAAAAAAACTGGAAAGGAGAATTCCCAAGGTACGTATTAACAACACTTCAGATAATAGGATTTAATCCACTTGATTTCATTTAGCCTCTTTCCAACTAGATACAGTGTACTCAAGATTGGTTGGATTAGAGAAACTGCAGTCTATCAGTTTAAATATACCATGCAGAGAAAAGTTGATCTAGTCTAGTCTTACACACAATTGAGCAATGTCCTGAACCAAATGACAGTTTTCTTTCTCTCACTTTTTAAATGTTCTAAAAGGAAAAAAGGAATCCAGAGAGATCCTACTCTGGGGGTGCTGAACTACGTTGGTGAATTTCAAGTTTACAAAAATTTTGATTTAAATAGTCTGTCAAAATTCATCACACAGGCTTCTTTTCCTAATCACACCCACATGAAATATGTGTCATGACATCATGAAGCAGCTCCACCATTTCGTACTTGTGTCAATACTCCACATAAATATGTAAGGGGCAGAGTTTGTGTCACATTTCACAATGCAATCTTCATCACTTTCCTTCCTTAGTCCCCTTCTGGGGATTTGGAGCCAACTGCAACTTCTCAGTGTTCAGGTACAGAATTAAGATTATATGCCTTTTTTCACAGAATCTACTCTTCTTTTCCCCTGCATTCTTGTTTAATAGTGATATTGGGGATATTTTAGTTACTGCCACAGGGACCATTAAAAGATCACAATTAAACAGTGGGAATTAAAAGTCTGTACTGATCTACAATAAATTATCTGCCAAATTAGCAGAAGATTATACATTTTTCTTGGAGCCAGCTGCCTCCCTAAAGTTTCAAAAGGCCTCACCTCATCCCAGCCTAGACCTCCATATCGTCTGCTGCTGCCTCCTCTCTTCCCTGCTCGGCCCTCACCTTGTCCCAGGCAGCCTCCATTTCAAAAGGCCTCCATATTGGTCACAGGAGCCAGGCACAGCCTGACGCTGCTGTCTGGTGCCCCTTGTGGCATCCTTAAGCAAAGAGCTTAAGACAGACATGAGGGAAGTCCTGGGGGTCAGCACTCATCAGTATTTTTAGGGGGCAAAGACCCCTAAACAGCGTTCATACCCTCACAGTGTTTTTCTCCAGAGGGTAAGCTACCTACATGGCAAGTTTTGTTGTGATTGGCCCAGCCATTAAAGAATGTATACAAAACATACACACATACTGCCCGCCGGCTGCAAACAAACCTATTATTTCTCTCAGTTCCTTTCATCCTCTTTTGTTATATTCCAATCTTTCCTAGCTCCCTAATATACAAGATTATATTTTAATAGCTCTTTATTTATATGCTCCATAAACATTCCTTTTTAACAAAATTAAATTTAGATATTAATATAATTGTCATTTCAAGTTCTTCAAAAATATATTATATTGAATAGAATTACCTTGAACTCTGATACATCATAACTTTGCATCACTTATCCAAATTCAAAATCCTTACTCTTGTCTTCAAAATCTCTTAAATTTCATAATCCAAATATTTCTCCATCATAAAAAAACCCCTCTCTCCCATTTTTTTATAGCGCAAGTTAATTTATGGATTCAATTAGCATTTAGGTATTATTTGATTATTTAAAAATTATATATTATTAGATATGAATGCCTTAAACTCTATAAATTCTAATCTGTCTAGCTTTTTATTTTAATATTCCATAAATGTTTTTTTATTCTTTAACTGTTTCCCCTCTCTAGTTTTATTCTATTGTAACACAGGCAAACTTTTAAAAAGTTTGAATTCAAATTTAAATGTTCTTTCTCTTTAACCGTTGTCCCTGTATTTCATTGAGGTAACTGACATCCATCTTCTGGTTCCACTCTCATGTTTCTCATCTTCTCCTTCTCCATTTTGTTGCTGTCATTGTTTGGGGAGATCCCCTCCTCTCTCTTACTTGCCCTCCATCTACCACGCCCATCCTCCTGCTTGCTCAGATAATTCAAATGCTGTCTGTTTCTCCAATGCAAGTTCCACCGAGATATGTGCTCTCCAATCTTTCATCAATATCTTTGAGGTATAGCTTTCTCTTTTTTCTTCTATCCATTTCATTGTGGGTAGGTCTTTCCCCCCTGTTTGGTCAGACACTAATTGCTGCAATAAATCTGCTCTTTGCTGTTTTGAACTGTTGGCTTCCTCCACCACCAACCCTTCTCCATGTTCACTCCAATCCTTGTTTGTCTCTCCAGATTGCTATTTCCCATATCTTCACATTACTCAGTTCCATGATTCTTTGACAGGCATAATACATATTATTCATTATCTCCTCCAGCCTCTCCTCCAAACTCTGGGGGCTTGTATCCATTTTAAGTATGAAATAAACAGTCATTTCTCAAGCTCTGTCTCAGGTCCAATCACTCCAGCTACACGAGAGACGCTCTGACCTCTTATCGTTCTCCTTCCACAGAGCCTCTGCTTCCAAAAATTCTGAAGTCACTTTTGGGACTTATCTTTCCCTTGGAGTTGTATTTAAAAACAAGAAAATTCTTCTTACCAACAACCAGCATCTGTTTGTTCTTCAAATCTCTCCTCCTGCTCATTCTAGTTCCCGGGATGGTTCCTGCTTTGAGGCAGCCATATTAGCCATTGTTTTACCAGCCACTGGCTTCGGGGAGTTTTCCTAGATGAAAGGGGGAGATGCGGCTCCCACTCAAAACACCTGGCAATTCCCCTTTGCTTCATCGCCCCTACAGGGAAACTTAGCATCCTTTAGGAGCCCCCCCAACTGAAGACTCTGGGGTGAAGTCTCAGAGGTTGCGAACCTCACTCCCAGTGCCATAGGAAGTCAAATCGGAAGTCCTCATCTTTCCTATTAACTTGTCCTATTAGTACCGCATATACTCAAGTATAAGCTGAGTTTTTCAGCCCCAAAAATGAGCTGAAAAAGTCACCCTCGGCTTATACTCGGGTCAGTTCTGCTGTCCCCCTGGAATGCTGAAAAACACAAAGTGGAGATTTACCTGAAAAATTGGCCCTGCGCCTCCTCCTTGCCTCCATCCTGCCCACCAACCCATCCCGTTTTCAAGAGCTCCAACTCCCAGCTGACTGTCAATAAGGAAGAGCAGCAACAAGCAGCGACACTCCACACAGTGCGTTTTTGCGCGATCCCAGGGGGGACAGTTCGGGGGGAAACAGACAATGCCCCCACCCCTGGCACCCCTGGCACCCTGCCCCACCCGCTTGGGATCAGGAAAAAATGTGATGTGTGGAGGCCAGGCTGATTGCTGCTCTGGTGGTTGACAGCCAGCTGGGAGTCAGAGCACTGTTCCTTCCGGTTGGTATTTATTTTGATTATTGAAGCTGCTGCCTTTTCCACCCTCGGCTTATACTTGAGTCAATTAATTTTTCCAGTTTTCAGGCCTCAAATTAGGTACCTCGGAAGGCAAATTCATTGTGTGTCCAATCACACTTGGCCAATAAAGAATATTTTAAATTCTAAAATATTTTACAATAATCTGCACTTGCTATCATTTGAAATGTTAGTTTTGGTATTATGTTTATTTGCACAGCTGCTCTTGTGCTATCTTGATTATTCCTTCAGGATTTTTTAAAAAGAATTTCAGTTTTTCAGGAAATTTAAATTTATTTTTTATTATTATATTTTTTATTATTATTAGAAAATGGCAAGTGCACTTGTTTTTTGGCCAATGAAGATCAAACAAACCATGACTGCGGCGGACCAGGAGACAATGATCTTGGACAGCTTCGATGCCCACATTTAAATGGTGGTACTATGATCACCCATGATGATGCCTTAAAGGAGAATATGCCCTGTGTTGCTTTCACAAGAAGTCAGGAGGTTGAAGTGATTTCCTTGTCTCCCCATGATGAAAAATGCAACTCCTCATTTCCACTGCCAGCAACTGAACTTGGAGCAACTGTGCTGGTGACCACAAAGACCATTCAGGAGAACATCCTCAGTAACGAATTGCCATAATTATTCCTTTAAAAGGGCTTAAACTAGCAAATGCAATCTCTCAAACATTATATGGCTCATATTGGAGGCAGGGCAATTCACCTTGGTATAGTTATTTTATTCTAACTATAATTTAGAATAACAAGTTTTACTTTTAATAAAGTCATCTCTTCAGCTTTTAAAATGTCCAGCTATAACTATGGTGAAATGAGAGGACATACCACACCCAACCCACGAAGATCAGAGAACCTTAGAAAAAAATCATGTTCAAGGAATTAATCTTGCCTTAATTTCTGCATCCTGAAACGCACTCAATAAGATCCTTGAAGGTTACTGTATGTCAGGGGTGGGCTTCAAAAATTTCAGCAACAGGTTCTCTGCCCAGTTGCTGGGTGGAGGTGGCCATGATGGGTGTGGCCTAGTTGGCCTCCTGGACCATGATGGGGGGGGGGCGGTTTGCTCTCCCTTGGCTCTGGAGGCTTTCCTTGAACCTCCAAGAGGGTGAAAACAGCCTCCCAGGGTTCCAGAAACCCCCTGGAAGCCAGAAGCGGGCCCATTTCCGGCCTTCCAGAACTTGCGGGAGGCCTGTTTTCTGTCCTCCCCAGGCTCTGGAGGCTTTCCTCGAGCCTCTGGAAGGGCAAAAATGCCCTCCCCCGGGTCCCGGAGCTACTCCGGAGGCCAGAAATGGGCTCATTTCTGGCCTTCTGGAGCCTCAGAGAGGCCCGTTTTTCACGCTCCCCAAGCCTCCATGCAGAACAATTAGGTTGTTCACAGCAAAATTTAACAGGAAGCATATGATCTAATCAGATACAGGAGAGAGTTGCACTGCGGTTCTTGAAATATGTATAAGTACATATCCCATGAGAAAACATGGTATCTCCAAAGGGGAAGTTTATCACAAGATATGCAAAAAAATTACTTTTAACTTGTTTTTAATAATCATTTGCAACTCTGACCAAATCAGCCAGGCTTAGTTTCATAGGTGTCCATTATCAGATATATTCTCTTATCTCTCTTAATAATTCTCCTCCCAACTCTGAATCTGGAAAAAAAACAACAGACAGCGATAGTCCCAATGAAAAAAGCTATGCAAATAAAAAATTATTGCGTATACTTAAAGTGGTCATCAACATATTCCTTGGGACTCCCGATGCATATCCAGTAATACTCACACTTAATAGTCTGCTTGTTCATTTCCAGAAATATTAACATTGATTAAAAAACAAAACAAAACTGTGCTTTATTTTCTCACCATCCTGCTAGAGTGTGTGCATGCAAGTATTGTCTGTGACAGGGAGCTGAATGTGTTAACAGCTGCACTCACAAATCTGTTTAAGTTTCCAAAAACATTTTTTTCAGTTCCTTTTCATGAGGTACCTCTTTAAAACAAAGTCTCTGTTAGTCATCAGACTAACTCTTACAGTTGTGTGTTTAACTGGCAGATGCAGAAAAGTTTTAATTAGTTTGTGCAGAGAGATGATTTGTAGTACAAATTGGGGGAATTCATATTAGCCAATTTGTGAAAGGAAACTTTACAGGGAAGGAAAAAAAACCCTGAACTATATAAAGAATGAGTACAGAATTTCTGTTATAAAGTTGAATAATTAGCTGCCATTAGACAACCTTCTCCAATTCTGTGGCCGATATGGGCCTGCCTCCAAATTTACAGAAGTGAAATTTAGAAGATACTCAGGTTGAGGAAAAATTGGTTTGGGGAATATTGTTTGAGCAAATCCACTTTTGGGTGGAAATTAGTTAACAGAATTCCTATGGTTCCAGAAGAATTAACTGGACATTGTGCTGTCGCATCAAAAATACACCATGATGGTTTTATACTAACCAGTCAGTGCAATTATCAGGTATGAAATCTGCCTCTTCCCTAATTTCCTGAGTGTGTTTCTACTGCATCCAGAAGAATGGAGACCAAATGTGGTTAAAAATTGAAGCCTGGCACTAGGTGGTGCTCCCCTTCCACCAGCGTAATTCAAAGAAATGCCACAAGCACTCTGTAGGAGAACTGCTCCAGGTGGTTTGTGAGCAGATTTTTTGTTTTTTTCAATGCCTTCCCCATAGACATAGTCACTACGCTATGTAGGAGACATTTAGCTGAATTTATCATGGTATCATCGAAACAAGACACTTAGATTTGAGTACTCTTGAATATTTTCTTTCTGTCAGCAGCAAAACAGTAATTTCAGTATGTATCTTCTCCATTGTATTTACCAGGTTTATTATAGAAATAAGAGTAAAAAAAGGTCTCATGAATTAAAGTTTAATAAAGTGATAGATTATTAGGAGTTAGAAATACCTTTGTTCCTATGAGCTTATTAAGTTATAATCTATAAAATAACATAATAAATCTTTATGGAATTACAGAACTTGTTTCCACTATACATTTTGTCTCTCAAATGAGAAAAAAAAATCCCCTTCTAATTATGACATTAACAAACAAGGATATCTCAAATAAATGATGAGCAATTCCAGTAATGCTGAAAAAAAAGCCAAAACGTCATCAAGATAGTTAAAGAAAACCGGTAGATTCTAATTCACTCACACCTCCCCACATTTTCACTATATACTATGAAAGACTTTTTCCAAGCTTATTTTCTCTACACAAAGCAAGGGGGACTTTAAAAAGAACCTTTAGTGAAAAAGTGATGAATTTCAGAGGAATCTGAGTCAGAAATATTTACTTAAAAAAAAAAAATCCAGTGTGTTTCACGCAATCGTGTCCTGTCCTCAGTCCTGTCCTCAGTCATCCTGTCCTCAGTCAATGATCAATTCATCTGTTTTCATTAATATTTTATAACACATTTCATATATTATAGGTAGTCCTCAACTTACAACAGTTGATTTAGTGATCATTTGAAGTTACTATGGCACTGATAAAAATGACATGACCATTTTTCACACTTTTGACTATTGTGGCATCCCCATGGTCACATGCCCAAAATTTGGAAGCTTGGCAACTGACTCGTGTTTATGACGGTTGCAGTGTCCCGGAGTCACGAGATCACCTTTTGCAACATTCTGACAAGCAAAGTCAATGGCAAACCCTGTTTAACCCGTTTAACCCTGTTACTAACTTAACAACTGCAGTGATTCACTTAACAACTGTGGCAAGAAAGGTTGTAAAATAGGGCAAAACTCATGTAACAAAGGTCTCAGCAGCATAAATTTTGGGCTCAATTGTGGTTATGAGGACTACCTGTACATGCATATTGATGTGAGTGAATCAATGGACTACATATGCAATGTTGCATTATTTTGCTTTACACCATCTCTTTGTGAGCTGAGGTTTAATTCCACTTAGTCTACAGCTTCCCTGTAAACCTCTAGCTGCTTCTCAGTCAGCAGAACTTCATTTCATGCATTTTCAGGAGTATTAGTGGTTGTGGGAACCCCACATGGGAGCCTTTCAAAAATCCCAGCAGGAGCAAGACTTCCTAATCTGTTATCTTTCCAATGGAAGGTTTGATGAAGGCTAATTTTGGTCCAGAAATTCTTCTTCTTCGTGTGCCATATCCATCACTGGATGTTGTCCAAACCAGTCCCTTAGGTTTTGAAGCTAAGGGACTGGTTTGGACAAAACTTAGCAGCACTTTTCAGAAAATTACAACATCGTATTTCCATATATTATAAGCATATTGCAATTAGAAGTGTTTTATTTTGCAGGGTGTAGGTTATGGTTTTAAGTTAGTATTTTATTCCTTTATTTTTGCATCATAATCTTGTAAAAACTATGGGTTCGTGAAATATGTGTATGTAGCTGCTTGGAGCATCTTATAATACACATGTGGCTTTCATACCTTACAATAGGTTTAGCAATTCTAACAGTAACACTTTGATTCTTTGTAGAACTGTCAAAGCAGCAGAACCTACACATACTCTTAGACATACACTATATACAGTGCTATATAGAAAGGGCAGTATGCTGGATAGCATACTTAAATTTATGCAGAATAATAAATATTAGCAGTGGATCATGCCCACAGTGGTTTGTACAGTTGTCTCCCTTCTACATCCTTCCACAAAAATGTTTCATTTATTTTAGCTGAAGAACTACCGGAGCTTCTGCGCACATAATATTTACAGCCAAATGTTAATTTTTACTCTTATAATTAAAACCTACAATTTTTGAATACTTAACTAATAATGCTAACTTGAGCTACACCTTCACTAAGAATGTTTTTTAGGATTATATTGAATTGTGTTGCTTAATCTTGCTTTTTTTAATTTGAAAATAAATCTCATTAAGCTCAATGGGAGTAACTGCCCAATTCAATTAGGAATGTATGCTATATTAAGCCAATGTGCCTGAACTACAAACTGAAATTCTTGGGGATAGGCAAGTATCCACCAGGTGTTTTGATTTATATCATACAATGCAGCCATTGTGACAAATAATCAAAGTTTATGGGATATGTAATCCAAAATTGCTAAAAATGCACTGTAACCCACCCTGAGTCTTCGGAGAAGGGTGGCATATAAATAGAAATAAAAATAAATAAATAAATAAATAAATAAATAAATAAATAAATAAATAAATAAATAAAAAACTTGTGGTTTCCAATCCCTGTTCTAACGATTTTAAGAACAAAAACATTGCAAGCTGCTTTACTCAGTCTCTCCTGAATCCTGTGCCTACCTTTATAGCAGTTCTTCTTTCCAGTTACATTCAGACACTTAGAACATTTAAAAGTGTTAAGAATTCTAAGTTATTTCTTTTTGTCTTCACTGGAATGAGTGTAAGTATAAAAGCAAGTGCCCTTTCTACTTTAGAAAATGCAGTTGTGCCAGTTTCCGTTGCCTATTCTGTCCTCTTTGTACCTAAATTTAAAAAGAATACCAGTACATATTGAATTATCACCAGCAATTCACAAACTATAAGTGTTCTGGTTTTGTGTTGTTTTCCCTTGTTTTCCTTTAAACTATTTCAAGGAAGAAATTTGGTTCTTCATCCTGAATCTATAGGGGACCAGGCCTTCCTGATATCTCTCCTCAGAATCCATCTGTAATCACTACCCATTGCCTAATGACAGTAATTAGGAACAGCAAAAACATCTGAGGACTGAAAGAGCTGACAGAGTAAAGGGAACCAGATGTTGTTTGCACTTAAGGGTGGTGGGGGAAAGAGAGAGAATTCCCTTGGTAAATCAGTTTTTATTTCTTTTATTTAATGTCACAATCACTAAATCATGCTCTGAAAGAACATGGCAGTCTGCAGGTCAGCTACCTTCTAGTTGGCACACAAGGCCACTACACCCTAGATTAGGACTGATGCATTAGTACAGCTTGATCTAATCTGTATCCTTGAACACTGGGCCCTAACAAAATGAATTCAATGTAGAGAAAAGTAAAGTCTTACACTTAGGCAAGAAAAACCTGGGTGAAACTTGGCTGAAAAGCAGTAACTGTGAAAGGGGTCTTGGAGTCTTAGTGGAGCACCAATTAAATATGAACCAACAGTGTGCGGTTGCAGCCACAAAAGCCAATGCAATCCTAAATTGCATTAACAGAGGGATACAATCGAGATCAAGGGAGGTACTAATACCACTCTATAAAGACTTAGTAAGACCACACCTAGAGTACAGCATCTGGTTCTGGTCACCACACTATAAAAAAGATGTTGAGACTCTAGAGAGAGTGCAGAGAAGAGCAACCAAGATGATTAGGAGAGTGGATTCTAAAATGTATGGCGAACTGGGCATTGCTAGTCTAGTGAAGAGAAGGACCAGGGCAGACATGGCAGCAGGGTTCCAATATTTGAGGGGCTGCCACAGAGAGGAGGGGGTCAAGCTATTTTCCAAAGCACCTGAAGGCCAGACAAGAAATAATGGATGGAAACTGAACAAGGAGAGATTCAACCTGGCAATAAGGATAAATGTTCTGGCAATGAGAACAATCAACCAATGGAATAGAAGTTGCCTTCAGAAGTTCTGGGAGCTTCATCACTGGAGGCTTTCAAGAAGAGCCTGAACTGCCATATGTCAGAAATGGTGCAGGGTCTCCTGCTTGAGTGGGGGTTGAACTGGATGACCTTCCAACTCTGTTCATGTATCTGTCAAGTGTAATGTGAGAATTTCTTCCATTTTAGAAGTCTTTTCAAGACCATGACCTAAAATCTCCCTGGATGTAATACCAGTGTCTAGAATTAGATACTTGTAAACTTAGATAATTCTTAGAAGTAATTTCTTGTTTCCTGATAGAAACTTCCAATTTCTCTGTGTAATTCCCATTGCAATTCTGGATACAGTAAGAAAAAGATCGAAGGGAAGCCATTTTGCTGCTTCAGTTGCCATCGATGCCCAGAAGGAAAGATTTCTCATCCAAAAAGTAAGATTTACAATAGAAAAACAGTTTAATACCCTGCCTGTAAGCTTCAAGTCATTCCCAATTTATTGAGGAATCATTAAAAAGGGGTGAATTAAGACTCCATGCTTTGGAAGAATTAGTTTGAAAAACAATTTATAGGTCTTGCATTCTTTTCACTTTTCCCATATTAATATTTTTCTCATACTGTCTAGAAATGGGAGAGGGTGAATGACAAAACAGAAACACACAACATTCTAATGTGATGGCTCAAAATTGGATACTTGCACTAAGATGTCCCAAAGGTACCTTTTTCCAAAAGGCCACAGGACTTTCTGGGATTTTTTTTTTACCTTTTGAAAAAGTTTTGCTTCACATCCTGAATTGAAGAAACTTTTGGATGGGAAGTGAAATATTTCAAAAGAAAAACAAAAATAACCACCAAGGGAGTCTCTTGAAAGAAGCCATTTTGGAGGATTGAGAATCTCCATACATATAGTCAGTGGTGGGATTCATTTTTTTTTATTACTGGTTCTGTGGGTGTAGCTTGGTGGGCATGGCTAGGTGGTCATGTGACTGGGTAGGATTGACCAGGTCATCTGTTTCCCTTTCCAGGTCTT
>JANHFR010000406.1:0-10486 GCA_032468015.1 Mimophis mahfalensis | reverse complement strand
AAAAAATGATTGGACCATGACAGGGGTTGAATAATTGAGGTTTCCCTACCTAGATCATTAAGCCACTGTCCAGAGATAAGACTAGGTCGAGCATGTGCCCCACTATGAGTCGGGCCTTGAATAATTTGAGTTAGGTTCATGGCCATCATGGAAGCCATGAACTCCCAAGCCACCTCCGATGCCTCACTGAGAAAAAGCCAATTAAAGTCCCCCAAGACTATAAGTCTGGGGAACTTAGTGGCCAGCCCGGATAAGACATCGAGGAGCTCAGGCAGGGCCGATGAACAGAGCTGGGAGATTTTTTTTAGTTTGTATTAGTTTTTTTTTTTAATCTTTGTATTTCTATATTTTAAAAAAATTCTTTGTTTTTATTGGAATCATTAGTATTGTTTAAACCTCAACCCAAAACTATTATCTTAGTTTTAATTTTAAGAGTTGTAGACCCTCCTTAGTAAGCACTCATGATTTACTTGTCTTTCTATTTCCCAATGATAATGCTGGCTTTTAAAACAAAAAACAGAAATCTTTCTATCACTAATACTGAATTCTAAGCCATTGTCATTGTCATCAGCCATTCAGTCACACAGGAAAGCAAAAACCTCTTCAAATACATGTAAAATGATATTTACTTGGTATCCTGGAGATTGCAAATCACTATTGTAAAGTACATTATGATGTTTTCCAACGAAGATTATATTATATAAAAATACTGGTGGGATTTAGCTGAGCACCAGAGAGCTTTAGATAAATCTTTGGATAATTAATGCAAAGGATTGCAATGTACATTACACACAGTTACACATTCATTATTCTGAAAAGAAACATAGTTTAATATCACTAAAATATACTCCTTCATCTTGGATTTGTTATTCATTTAATAAACTTGAACACATTAACTCCCTTTACCTTATGAAACTTTCAATTGGAATGTTACTGAAAAACACTTATTTGCAGAAGTTTGCTCATATAAGGACTTTCAGGGAGCCTAAATAAATAAGTTGCTAATAGAATTCAGTTAAAATATCTGTATCTATGTTCATTGAGGACAAAACAAAACCAAAAGTCACAATGATTTTATTAGCATTTTGATCTAGAACTGAAGACAACCAGCTTGGAATCTCTATTGACTTGTTGGTTGATAGCTTCCAATATTTTCAGTTGGTGCCGTAATATTCAGATAAAGCTGGCTTTGAATTCCACCTCACTTTGCCTTAGTTTATGCCAAGCCTGTGACTACATTTATGCTTACCACCTAAAGATACTGGTAAAAATATTTTGTTTTGCTTCTAAAAATTCTGCCATGGTGTACATATCTCTGGAATACAGCTGGCATCCAGCTTGCTAGCTCATTGACTGGCCACCAGCAGTGCCAACATAGAAAAGAAGAGACCCACCTATTCCTCTCAGCCAGACAAAGCATACAGAATAGAATTCCGAGGAATATGTATCCATCATCTGAAACACAGCAGATATTCTCTGGGAAAACTCATGGGGAATCACATTGATAAACTCCTTGGCAAACTTTCTGCTGTTTAGGAACAAGGCATGTTACAAATTTATATATCTGAACATATGGCAGCAAATAGAACAATAGTTATATTTAGGTAATAGCATATGGTACTCTGTTTTGCAATCAATGAGTTCATGATCCAGTAGGTAATGTAATAAGGTTTTTAAAAAAGAGTTTAAGTTGAATAGGGAGAAAGAATATTCAAAATAGATTAGATTAGCTGGCTTTATTCGGAGATAATATTACTGGGCAAAAGAAAGAAAGGTTCAATCTTTTCAATGATTGTTATTGATATTTTTTTTTACCTTAGTGATCAAATAAGACAAAATGACTTTTTAAAAAAGATATTCATGTTCTCTTTTTTTCTCAAACAATTAACTAGTTACTATAAGGGTAATTGCATTCAGAATCTTTTTTTTTCCTCTTTAGTGACAACCAGAAAAACTCAACTAATTTGTCAGAAACTTATTCCTGTCGTATGGTGACAATAGATCAGTAAAAACAGGAAATGGCAATGAAAAGGAAAATGTTAAGGCGTAAAATGATTGTGTTTATTTAGCTAATCTGAGCTCCAGAAAATGGCATTTGTTGTAAAAGAAGATGCTTCATGAATGTTCCAAAGTAATATAACTAGGTAGCATTAGTGAAAATAATTAAAGATGTTCAGCATAAGGATATTTTATTATTCAGCAACAAAAATTGTCATATCTAAATTTACCTGATCATAAATTTATGACAAATTTAAGACATTAATTTTAGTAATTAATGTCTTAAATTTGTCATAAGTCATTAACTAAGCAAGCTGATTAAAACATTATAAAAGGAAAATGAAAGAATAATATCTCAGCTTTTGAAAAGGAAAGCTCAGGTTCCTATTGTGTTTCATAGCTTTGCAAGCAATTTGTTCATGACTCTTGATATAAAAAATGTCTATACACATGGGCAGAAGTCAAACTCTGGTATCACAAGGAAATATCTTCTCCCTTTGTATATGTGTGGTGTCAATGTATATACAATAGAAGTAAGGCTTCAATTATGCTATGCCTGTCATGTTGCAGATTTTGACAAACAAATCTTTCAAACACCATTATTTCAGTGTGAACACAATGCTGGTCAATAATTGTATATCATTTATTACCTTTTTGGCCATTTTCAAATCTATAATAGGCATTTATTTTGGGGAAAAAGAGAGAGAAAATGCATGTCAACAAAAGAAATAAAACTCAGAAAAAGTTAGAAAATATACTTTAAAATATTCCAAGTGGTCCATAGACTTGCCATTAATATAAAGATTTAATTGAAACAAAGACTTATGAAAGAATTCTTTGAATGTAGGGCAATCTTTTGTTATTCCTTGCTTCTTTTCAGGAATGTTTTGTTGTTTTCTTTCTTGAAAGAAAAACAACTGGGAGTTTTATACTCTAAATGTCCAAATATATTTCCAGAGGGAGAATTGTACACTATTTGATTTTAACTCCATTGTCAACTATTGCAAGTAGTCAGATTATAATGCTGTTATAGTTTTTGTTGGTTTTATTGTATACCACTCAGAATGACCATGAATGAGATGGTAAATTTGATAGATAAATAAATAAAATTTAGTTCCATCACTCCTTAGTAACAAGAACCCAAAATACCATCCAGAATTGCCTTGAATGATTAGGTGGGTGGTGTGTCTATATTCAGTGAATGAATGTATGAATGAGTGAATTGCATTGTCCACAGCTGTAGACTCATAGATAGGTTAGATAAAGAAAGCAGATGGCAGGGCCTACCTAAAATTGAAATAATTTAAGCAGAACCAGACTGAGTTAATAATAGCTGAATTTCATAGGCAGCTGAACATCTACTTATCTTCAATTAGGGAAAGATGAAGGGAGAGAGGGAAATCAAATGAGCCCTCCATCAAGAAAATAGCAAGCTGGATTCAGTACTGCATCAAATCCATTTAATGCAGAACTGGTGCAAAGTTATAGCATTATTATCCCTACCAAAAGAAAAAGAAAAAAAGATCCTACAATGTAGGAAAATATAGTTTTTTTTAAGTTATTATAATACCTGTCATTTTTCTTTCACTAACTGATTTCTCACTTCTGTATTCATTGCAATTTGCAAAATTGCCTCCACAAAGGATACACAATGTAATATGGACTGTGCAGAGAGTTGGATTAAAAAGGGGGAAATGTGATTTGAAAGAGCCATCTTAAAGTATTTGCCTCCTTTCTTGGAATTGTGATGTTGCCCTCCCAATTCCCCAAAATGACATTTTTGGTTTCAGTGATGAATACACATTTATTCATGCTCCAATCTCTTTCTACTGTTCAGAGCCTTGTATGGCTCAATAAATTAGGCACTTGACATGTCTTCCCAACACTCAGGTGATTTTTTTTAAATACTTCTCTTGTCTTCTGTCTATATTCTTTTAGTCAAATAAATGCAGAGTGTGAAGTGTTCAGCACTAACTGAGCTGAGCTGACCTGATTAGTACTTGGATGGAAGTTGTCCAAGAAAATTATACTGGAAATCAGGGGAACATTCCAGAAAATAGAATATAACATAATAACAGAGTTGGAAGAGACCTTGAAGGTCTTCTAATCCAATCCCCTGCTCTGACAAGAAACCCTATCCTATTTCAGACAAATGGCTGTTAGTCTCTACTTAAAAATATGCCATGCCATTCCATTTCACTCCATTCCATTATTTTATTATTTAAATTTATTACAGCCTCCCATTCCCATAGACTTTGGGTAGCTTGAAAATGCAAACTTATATTTCTGGCTAGGAAAATGTTAAAAACATGTCCATAAAATAAACAGGAATCAAGCTGGACTTGAAAAAGACTATTTCTTCACCCAGCATTCATTTGGGCATTTTGAGCTGTTCTAGAATATCTGTATTATGTCTAATGTTTGCTGCCTCTGGCAGAAGAAAAAGAGTTCATCAGCTTCTTAAGTAACAGTGCATTAATCTGAATTTGCTATAGTAAGAAACAAGGAAACTGAGGAATGGTATTTCACAGTTAATCTCTGATAGATTTTAACATCTAGAATTGGGTCCTGAAAGTTACAGTACCGTCGATGCTTATACAGTGTACAAAAATGTCTAGACTGAAGTACGACTGATTAGACTGATTGCTCCAGTCCCACATAATTATTTATTTATGATTTATGTACTTATGATTATATAATTATACTTTATATAATTATGATTAACTCATGCATATTCAAACCATAAGTCGGCTGAAGGGGAAATGAGGATTTGGGAAAAGAGGAGGTAAACAGGATTAATTACTGTCAAGTCACTGACTGAAGCCCTTGTGCAGATAAATGAAACCAGCAGATTCTGCCTCTAAAATGTTTTGAGAGAGAGAGAGAGCATAGGATGAATAAATTCAACTCTAGCCAAGCACTCAGCTGGATGGTACATTTGACTGTGTACTTTTATGTCACTCAGGAAATTTTTGAAGACCTGATTGTTCTTTCCGCCTTTCGGAAGAGGTGATTGTAGAACACGCTCTCTCCAATATTGGTTGGTTGGTTGGTTGGTTGGTTGGTTTTATGTTTTTTGTCTTAAAAATGGTTGGATTAATTTTGATTTTGGTTGGTTGTTTGTTTCTTTTGCAATTTGCTCTTCCTGTCTATTGTACTTATCTTTTAATAATAGATTTTTAGTTGTAAACTTCCAAGAACAATGTGGGAATTGGACAGGCTATAAGTAAAATGACATAAATAAATAATGCTTAAACCACTTGTTGTTTTTAGGCTCCTTAGGGTAAATATGAGTTAGGATTTTGGTAGGCTGATTATTGTTTTATTATTAGGGCAGATCCTACAACAATTTGGACCCTAGTTTTGCCTTTATCATGTAAATGAGATTAGTGTGGATTTGTTTGAGCTACTCTGTGTTTTATCATGCTCAGTTTTCTTCAAATTTATATATGTTGGTAAGCAGGGTTTTAATGCCTTTTTAAAGAGGCATCACTGCATAGGCAAACATGCATATTAAGCACTATGAATACAAAATGTCAAGATTAGAACAAATATTGTGGACTTATGCATTGTAGGTACAATTATTATAGGAATGAATGAATTATATTCTCCAGACCAAGCTTGTTTTAAGTGAAATGATTTCTGTTGCAATTGGAAAAGTTTGGATGACACTATGGTTAAATAACTCTGATAGTTGTTCTTTGACTCCAGTGCTTTAGCTATCCATTTGTAAGAAGATTTTGAAAAGCAATTCTTAGAATTGCTTTTCTTAGAATAGGACTTTTGTCCTTTGTACATTCAATTGACCTTGCACATAGAGGTGAATTTAAAATTGCTTGAAAATTTCTTATTATAGGAGTAAGGACCAGTCTCTGTTGATTAATGTATTTTTATAGAGAACAAATCATATTGTTGAAAGAAAAACTTTCAACAGTCCACAAAGAGGCAAAACAAAGGAATTATGTACTATTATGTAGTTTCTAATAGATTTTATGTTACAACCTATGCTTGCTTAGATGTATATATAAAATGAGGCAAAAAATAAGGTATAAACTGGACTTCTTGCTATGTCAATTGGAAGAAGTGACTATACAATATCAGTCAATATATTTTAATATAACTTTTAATATACTTTTAATATTTGCAATACCATGGGACAGTGAACTATGAATTCAGTTTCTGTTACTGTAGAGTTTGATGATTTCTGCAGCAGTTAGCATTGACTATATGTTTATGATTCAGAGGTACTGTTAAAAAAAAAAAGTTGCCAGTCAGGAAAAATGTAACAATCATAGTTTGTATGCATATTAAATACAGTATCTCTGCAGTATTTCTCAAAGTGTAATTTAAGGATCCCTGGGGGGGCCCAAGACCCTTTCAGGAGTTCACAAAATCACAATTATTTGCCAGATGTTGAAAACATTCCCAAAAATTTAAAATTATTTTTTGGAAATGTTTTCATTATTGTTTATTTGTTAAAAGGGAGATTTTCAAGAAACATGTTTTACTTATGTCAATATCTAAAGAGCTTAGCACCATAGTCCTATGAATTCATCACTTTTAATTTTTAATATGGTAAATATTGATGATTTTTTGACAAAAGCTTTTGTGGGATTTTCCATATTTTTAAAAAATGGAAAGAGACCCTAAGAGCAGACAGTTTAAGAAGCATTGTTCTAAGCAATATAGGAAGCCTACTTGTATCAGTTAAGATCTGTAGTTGATATGATTAATTTCCCATATAACTGGGGAATATTTTTCCTAACTTTGCATGAGGGCTAGAAACCACGAATAGCTATTACTGTGTAACTAAATATTTGCATTTTTTTTTCCTCTGTATCTTTTGCCTAGATCTGCTCATTTCTACCTCACACTTTCTTTTTCTGGCCTCAGTTTTCAGAAATTTATTTTCTGGTGGGCAAAAGTTCCCAAATCCTTTCCAGGATTTCATTTCAACTTCTTGTTGCACAGTACAGAATAAAAAGTCACCATGAGAACAGCAATTTTCTCCTTGCCTTGATTCTGTCAAACTTGTCAACATTTTCTTTTGATTAATAGACTCTGACAACCTTGGTTTAATGATAACTGAATCCTTTTAAAAACTCATTTATGGATGTTGGTAGTTTCATAGAATGCTTTCTTTTATATAGCATTACAAATAAATCTGGATAAAGAGTGTCCCAGTATTGCTGAAAGCTAGGCTAATGTTCCAAAAATTAACATTCTGTCCTCATTTTAAGTCCTATAGTTGTATTTTCTGGAAACTGGATCTAGGAAACCCTAATAATGGAATGTAACATCTGAGCGATTGGGGAAGGAGAAGCTGCAATCTCAAATTAACTGTTTTAAATTCTACTTATTTTTGAGTTAATCTAATCTTTTAAACTGTTCCTAAAATGACAGCAGCTCCAGTTCTGTTGATGTTAGTTTAATATCTCCCCTGACAGTTATGAATGCATTTGGGCAATGAGCTATGTCACTTGCCTGTGAATTAGATAAATCTTAGATTTTATTTCACCTCTCTATACTTAGCTTTTGCAGTTACCCTTTAGCCATTAATCTATCAAAAAAGGAGAAAATATCATCTTTCAGGAGAAATGTGTCATAAATATTTTGATAAAATATTTTTAATCCTTGGAAACAGATGGCTTTTCCATAAAGGTTGTCAGTCGATCAGGTTTTGGTGACAGAAACATACTAAACAACTGTAGTTGGAGGAGGGTATATTTTTCTCTATCATTATTAGATGCATTCCACTATTCATCAATCACAGCTGGTTAGCCTTTTGACAGCAAGAACGTCCTAGTCCTAATTTGATTGTCTAGTACTATTTCTAACTAAGACATCCTATATAAGGTATGATTTGATATGGGGGGGGGAGAGAAATTTGCTCACCAAGCAGGAATTAGGGAGAGATAATCTGAGTATTTCTTGCTCACATATGAATGTGCACAGCACCATTTGTGTGGTATTCTGCTTACAAGTTGTTTTTTTTTTCAGGTAATAGACCAATACTATCAAAGGACTTACAAATCCATTTACAAGACAGAATTGATGCCTCAGCTTATATTGCTCCCATTTTGTCCAGATGGTCAATGGGGGCAAGTATGGGCTATGTAATGATAACCTAGAGATTTCTAATTATGTATGAAAGTTGCCAGCCATTCTAAGAGAAGCTGCCATCTGGCAAGACTGAACTTTTAATGTCAACATTTCATTACCTTGGAACAGATAAAAGAGTAAGGAAAAAAAATGACTTTGATCATGTTATGCAAAATAAGAGAAAACTAACTTCCCTAAAAGGTGGGAAATTCAGGATAATTATTAGTAGATCACATTTTCTTTAGTAACTATGCAAACTATATAACGTATTTATTACATATTATATCTATTGCAGTTGAAACATCTATTCCAGCTTCCCGAATAGCATTTGGGTGGAAGACTATTAAGATGTTTCAGGGCTGAAAACTAGTTCAGAAAATAATTTAGAAGACAAAGCGCCTCCATACTGAAGGAAAAAATAATGTTTTTATCCATGCAGTCACCGGAAGTTAAGCTTGAATAATGGGTGACTTTATTCTGTCATTTGGGTAGACTCCACATGTTTAGAAAGTCAGAAATTTGATTAGCTTACATTTTATATGAAATGGTTGCAAAAGCTTTAATGTCTTAGTATTCTCTTTTTGCAGGTAAGTAGTGTCTTTCTTCCTATTTTTAGTAAAGCACAAGTTTGTTAGTGACTTTAACAAGTTGCAGAAGATAACAAAAACTAAATCAAATCACTAATATAGTTCTACATCAAAGTATACTGTAAGTCATTGCTTACTAAATCTGTCACAGTCACAGACAAGAGACAATAAGCCCCAAACATGTTTTTTCAAGAGACAACTGGGCTTTCTGGTTTTTCTTTGAAGATGTTTCATTTCTCAGAGTTCAAGAAGCTTCTTGGATGGGAAGTGAAACATCTTCAAAGAAAAAACAGAAAGTCCATTTGCCTCTTGAAAAGCACCTTTGGGACAACCATGACCTGGATGACTGAGAATCTGTAATTAATAATGCACATGGACAGAGAATCCAGAATAATATCATGTGTTTTCCTTAAAAACAAAACATCTTTCTTTCCAGTATTTGTATTGGTGTAAAGATTGAATAGATTAATGTAGGTAAAGCCTCCTTCTGAAACGATATACCTCTGCATTGTTTTGTATCATTTTTTCTCTCTACATTCTAAGAATCACAAAATGAATTAATGTATCTGATATTTCATTTTCATAATCATCCTAGATTTATATTCATTCACACATAATCATTGAGTATCATAAAAGAAATAGGAATTTTTCTGTCAAATGCAGTCTTACAAGGTTGCTGGAAGATTTTCCTGCATCTCATTTGCTTTATATGACAAAACACTATTTTCTTGGGAATTGTGTGTATTTGATCCACAAATATACTCATCTAATAGACAACCCTGTCTCTGTCACTCCTAAACTTGGCTACACTTAGTACTATAATTTCTGGGGATATTACTGTATATAGAGTAATTCTAGTCACATTTTCATATTACACAGTAGCTGGACTATATTATTAAGCATGTAGCCAAGTAATAGCTTGACTTTTTTGAATGAAAACTGGAGGAAAGATTTAAAATTGACATATCAATTGATATTTCAATCTCTCTGACTGAAAAGCTAAATGACTTACAGATATTCCCCAATTCACTCTCCTTTTTGGGGAAGAAGATTTGGCAGAGTTGAATACAGCATTATGTGATGTCATATTATTATGTGATGGGCAATTGAACTGGTATTAAGTTATTGGCCTAAAAAAAGTCAAAAGTTGACTTCTTTTGCCTAATTATAGGCTCTTTTAAACTATTCTACTCTGGGACTTTTCAGTTTATCATATTCTTTATATGGGTTATAATATTAAACTTTTGCCATGTTATACAAAACTGACAAAGAAAGCTGATATTTTACAAAAAGAAAATTAGTGCAGCAACAACAATAGCAAAATGTGTACTTCATTTTTATAAGCATTTGTTATATTCATTTTTTAAAATTTGCAAATCTCCCAGAGTCATTTTAGGTAAGACGGACAGTGTAAAATAAATAAATAAATGTTTGTGGTAAGGAAAATATTATTTTATTAACTCTTGCTTGAACAGTCATCATTTATAAAACCTATATTTTCCATTGTCAAACTGGGCTACACTTGATAATTTAGGCGCTAAAACTTGTATGTCATCCATTTCCAAACAGCTCAAAGAGACTCACATGAATAAACAAAATATTTTAAAATAGAGTCATAATAAATAAAACAATGTTCACTATGATATCACCTACTGGATTTAGATCACTCCTTATGGTACCCAAACACTTTCCCGAGAACCATGTCTTCATAGTTTTTGGGAGTCTCAATAAAAGAGATACCGTATATACTCGAGTATAAGCCGAGTTTTTCAGCCCCAAAAATGAGCTGAAAAAGTCAC
>JANHFR010000399.1:52844-63442 GCA_032468015.1 Mimophis mahfalensis | reverse complement strand
TACAAAGAATCAAGTAAAATTATATATCTCCAACAATGGTTTATCATCTTATTTAGCAACCTGCTGCTTCAAATAACGTGTCAACTGAAATGGATTTCATGGAGATCATTTCAATCAGCTGAAAGTCTGATAGACAAACACATTATAATTTTAGTACTACAAACACAGGAACAGGAACAGATGAATCCAGAATGGTAGGAAGCTGACAAAATAAAAACAAAAAAGGAAATAACAATACACTGGCATAGAACACTATAAATTTATTCTTAAACAAGAAGATAAAAAACAAAAGCCAAACTCTATCAACATTATAGAGAAGTTTAATCTAATTTTTAAAAAAACCCAAAACAAAGAAGGCCTGAGTAAGGACCTCAGAAGGTTCCCATGTCATGGGAAGCCAAATTCATGGGAATCTGGGTATGCCAAACACAAGCTATGTTGCATCCTGCTCAAATTATGGCCACTCATAGGAGCAGCTTAAAAACGACAAATAGCTCTGCCTTTGGACCGTCATGAAGATCAAGGACTTAGATTTGTTCCTCTCAGAAAGAAATACTTTTTTGTGCTCATTACCTTGCAGTCCATTAAGGATAGAAATAATCTCTAAAGATTTATTTGGAGCTAGTTCAGAAGTTTTGGCTTCAGCGCTGTCTGGTTTGGATGCCATCTCAGGCGATATACCAACATGAAATGGTGGTTTCGATGAACGGCGTAATTTAAATGCTTTTGGGGAATATTTCTCATCTTTCTCAGCTTTATTCTAGTTTAAAAGAAAGAAATATTTTATTAATATACCCACATAATTTATCTTATATCAGAATTAACAGAACGTTGGGAATAAAACAAAATCAAATGGCAAGACTTCATATAAAATAAATCTGAGATGCTGAACATGTTTTTAGAAGAAACGTATCTAAAATATATACTTGTAAACCTTTTATAGACCTTAATGCTGTGCAGAACCATTTCACTTCCTATCTGATATATATCTACATCTTATAGAATTTTAAGTAACCATTTTTCAAACTGTTGAACTAAGACACAACATTATTATCTACAGGTGAGTTCTATTCAATGACTTGTAAATCACTGAAAAGATTTGAGGGCAACGTTTAGTGATGGGAAGAACTCAAGTTTATTGTGGTAAAATGATTATGCAACTAGGCAGGGTAGGATTTTTGAATTCTTTTGAGGAACAAATTGGAGGATTTTTAAAAACTAATTCAAGTCTATTCATAATGTTTATTTCTGTAGGTAATGTAGTCTTAAATAAGTTCTAGCTCTTTGAACGGTTATTTAACCAACTTGTTTTGTATCACTGACTTCTGGTATGTATGGGAAGAAAAATCTTCAGACTATAAGGTTTGCTTATTAAAAGAAATAATGTAGTTCATCAAATGCTTATCAATGAACAGATAACTGTGTGTCTGAATAAACATGGTAATATAATTTGAAATACAGTAATCAGATTTGTTAATTATCAGCTTTGTCAACAAATCATCAGAAGACACTAATAGTTACTTCATAATGAGTGGCATAATGACAATCAAATATGAAAATGAAGTCCCTGTGTAACTCTTCTTCCTCCATTTAGAACAGCTATTATCAATAGTAAATCATTATGAGTGTCTTTCTTTCTCTTTCAATGGGTTATATTCAGGATCAGCAGTCTAAAATAATCTACCTTTATTTTCTTTCGATGCTTTATTTTGGGTACATTTTTGTCTGCTGGTCTCACTATCTTGTCTGCTTTTATCCATTCATCATACCTAAAAAGAATTGAAATACATACGCTTACATTTTGGAGATGATTAAATGTAGGCTACCAAAAAAACATTTTTATAAAATAGAAAATCAAATCTTCTCTAAAAATTTAATATATTTTTATGTTCATTATGTAACAACGATTATTATTATTCTGGACATATTTCAGAATGGCTTACTATTAAAATGGAGCAGAGACATGAAGCATGTTATTAGCATTAGCAGTATTAAAATTGTAGAGGCAAATCCAGTGTCAAATTAGCAAACTTTTGACCAAGCAAGAGGAAGTTCTCTTTCTCAGCCCATTATCTGAAATCTGCTTTAGAGATTCCAGTCAGCCAGCATTCTAGAGCAGACTTGGAGGAGAGAAAACACTGAGGAATTCAAAACAAAGGCAAATCCAATCTATCTACAATATCTGTTCCAGAATATGAACTCTAGCAATTACTTTGATTACAAACAAAAAAAATTGCTGTGCTTCCATACTCCTATAAGACTTGTAATAGTTCTGATATAGAAATTAAATTGTCACTAGATTCCTTCCCCCATCAACAACATATATTTAAAATTTAATTCAAATTACACAATCCAAATAAGCATTGATATAATCAGAATTAACATATTCTCTTAACCACCCTCCCCGCTTCTCCCAGGCTCAAAGGCTAATGAAATAAGCATGTTATACTACTGCTAAATAATCTTGTAATCAGAATAATTCATACTATTCTAAGTAAGTCATCTGGCACATGCAAATCATGTGAGATATCTATATAGCAATCTTAACATATTCTGGTAGAAAGCAGAATACAGTGGATTACAGTAGCATATTTTTTTTATCACAAAAGAAGAATATAAAGGAAATACCCAAGCAGTTAGAAATACAATCACCAAAGCGATCTCATTCACATAAACACACATACAAACACACACGCTTACTATGATTCATGTCAGAATAAAGCACTACTCTATCATTGTAATCAAAGGTAAAAAGTCCAGGGTATATATTTAAGGTTTGTGGTACAAACAGAAGGATTGCTGGGTAGAAACACAACCTGAATGGGAAATCTGAATTACAACCACATGCTCCAACATGAGACCAAAAGCTTGGAAGACTACATCTCTGGTCCCCATGAACAAGTCAGATTGGATCCTGCTACAACCACATTGTTTTGTATGTATCTCCTACTGTATACAACGTCTCAGTATCATACTCAAGAGAAGCTAGTATAATAAAAGCCTTTATAAATACTAGTATCTAAACAGCATCCGTTAATATTAAAATCATTCTGAAAACATATACTCAAGTGTGAAGGCTTCCATTCACACTTGAATCCTGAAAGTACATATTCTATAACATAAAATCCATTCTTTTACTTTTCTGAAATATATGTCCCATGAAGTTAAAAATGTAAGTGAGGCACAAGTTAAGAAAGCAAAAGAAAATAAGAATCCTAACATTCAGGATCTTCAATACCAGCTTTTTATTTGTCTGATTAGTGGTGACTTCATCAAGCACTGTTTAGTTATAAAAATTAAGATGTAAGCATGTCAAGGTTTTTCAGTTATGACTCATGTTTGGCCAACACCCAAAGAGTTTAGCACAACCTTTCTTAAGTGTTCCTAGACAAAATTACTGATAAAAGTAATGTAGATGGTAAGCAAAGATGATAAGGAGCTTATTTAGTCATATCCAGAAATAAAAGGCCATTTACAAAGTCTTTACAAAGAATATTTCAATAAAGGAAATGTCTGAAAGATATGAAGAACTGAGCAATACAGGAACCGCATAGATTGAAATATTTAGTTAATGGAAAAAGATGACAAGAATATTTTGGCAAAAATATAAAATTTACTGTTTCCCCAAAAGAACTAAAGTTATGGCAATAAGCCAGAATAAAGAGAAGATGCTCAGACACAGAAATACAAGACTATGTAAAGATGGATCTTCTTAAGAAATATATGGCAACAAGAAACTAAGTTTGACCAGGTGAAAGTATAGATAAAGATTCTAAGTACTCAGAGAGATCTCACTTCTATCACAAGTTAAAATGTTTGACTTTAGGTTTTGAAAACTAAGAACTAATTATATTTTGTTCAATAGAACATGACAGCAGAATAAGAAGTGTAGATGCTATTTCACTGCTCAATATTAAGATAAAACTGAGGCAGGAGATTGACTCAACCAGATTTTTTTTTATTTACAGGTAACTTACTAAGCTACTTTGCTCTTAGAATAAAAATAATTTTAAGTAGTATGATGATCTTCAGTAATATTCTATTTGTTTTAGAACACACAAGTGTATTTTAGAGTATTTTAAAGGAAGTAATCACTAGCTAAATCTCAATTACCTCACATTCCATCCGCAGTAGTGCACCAAGTAAAGGACTTCTCCACCTTCAATATCAGAATCTTTAATACTAGCTTCATACATTTTTTGATTTTTCCCTCGTCCATACCGCACTTGGACTTTCATGCCTGGTGGATAACACTCAAACTCTTCCTCTTCATTTTTGTCATCTTCCTCCTCCTCCTCATCATCATCACCATCTTCCTCCTCCTCTTCTCCTTCTCCTTCTTCATCTTCATCTTCTTCCTTAATGGTGACATCGCTTGAAAGGTTTAAAAAATGTCAGTTAATAAAAATATTGAAAAAATGTTCAGTGCCAAATGGTGTATACTGATTAATACTGGGAATGCACAGAAAGTGAGGAATAGTAGATTCCATATATATATTTATATGTATAGTTAGAAAGATATAGCTATATACACACATTTGTATATATGTGTGTATATATGTATACATATATGTATATATGAAATCCTTTAAAAATGAGTGATTTTTAATTAGAGTTGGCAACTGACAAGAAAACAGCAAACAATTAGAATAGTGATAAAAAGAGGCATTTTATGGAAGATTTTTAAAAGATGACTTGATTTAATGAAAATGTTTCATTACTAACGGGAAGCTAAAGATGTGTGTTACAGTGCTATGGGGATAAATTATTCTTAGCTGAAGTATGTTTCCCTCTCTCTTGAAACTGTATCAATTTAGTGTGTTTACATATGACTAGTGTTTAGAGTATACTATATATATTATTTCACGTTGTTATGATGGCTCAATTGGTAATAGGTTATTAGAAAGCTCATCTGAATATTTTATTCTATTTTATTTATTTATTTGTGATTCATATCTTAGTTTAAAATCAGCAGATTCAGAAATGCTTTGAACTATTGTTTGTCAAAATTGAAGCAGTAACCTAAGCCTCAAGAGAGTATATCAGAGTATTATGAGGCTCAAGGAAAAAATATTTCTAAACAATAAGAATATTATTGGGCGTTTCAAAGTAATCTAAACTTTGAAACTCAGTACTGCATTTATTGTGATTTCAGACTTTGTAATAAATATTTCATTATAGATTTCTATCCCTATTAAATGTTGGACAGGGGCTTTATTTTCTCTATTGAATTTCAGTTTGGGAAAGAAAAAAACTCAAAATTAAGGTCTGCATTTGATTGGTTAGACCAGAAATGAATACACCTGATGGCAGTGAACTTTGCCTGCTTCTGCTGAAGTCACATTATTTTATCCAGTACAGATAGTCCTTGACTTAACAACCATTCATTTCATGACTATTCAAAGTGACAACAGTGTGGAAAAAAGTTACTTATAACCAGTCCTCACATTATGACCATTGCAGCACCCCCAGAGTCAGATGATGAGAATGTGGCCACTCGACAACTGGCATGTTTTACACAATGGCTGCAATGTCCCAAGGTCATGTGGTCACCACCTGCAACCTTCCCAGACAGTTTCTGACACTAAAGCCAAGAGGGGAAGCCGGATTTGCTTAATGTCTGCATGATTCATTTAATTGCAGTGATCTGCTTAACAACGTGTCAAAAAAGATCCTGAAATTGGGTGTGACTCCCTTAACAATCACCTTGCTTAGCAGCAGAAATTCTGGTTCCAATAGTACATCTAAGACTATAAAAAAATTAGCCTGATTCGTAATCTGGGTAATAGTTATGACAGAGAAAAAAGCTCTAGTTACTTCTGCAGTTCATTCCTGTTTTATGTTCTTTCTCTATATTTTTCCTCTAGTGATGTATTTAACTCATGGCATTAAAAACAATTACGTTTAATAACTGAGCAGTAAGTTAAAAGAAAATCTCAACCCACAATAAGCATGGCTGGACAGATTACAATTATAATAGAAAACTTGCAGTAGAAATGACAAATATAAACTGTAATCTTAATTTGTCCAAAAAACCCTCTTTTAATTTAATGCAATTTAACAGCTGTCTCCTACCAGTTATGTTATAAAATTTCATTTTAGTACATATTTCTTTCTAAGTAATATAACCAGTCTCCCAAAAGAGATCAACCCATACTTTAATATTTTTAGTACCATTGAAGACACTTTTAACAATGCTGGAAATATTTGGGGATCACTTACATACCTTTTCTTATTTAAAATGCTTTTAAACAGAAAACCCTTTTTTCTCATACTGCAATATAAAAAAGTACAGTATTGCAAAATTGGTTTGCTGATGTAGGCAAAGGAGGAAACATAAAAAGTTCAAATATTTTTAAAAACTAAATAGAAAATTGCCATTGAGTGTACAGAACTGTTTAAGTGATTTTCAGTACCGGACACCAGAAATCATAAATACTCTTTTTAATAGTAATAGCACTTAGACTTACATACCGCTTTACAGTGCTTTACAGCAGTCAGCAAATTGCCCCCAACAATTTGGGTACTCATTTTACCCACCTCGGAAGGATGGAAGGCTTCAGCCTGATGAGATTTAAACTGCCAAATAAATTGCAGGCAGCCTGCAGGCAGCAGAAATAACCTGCAGTACTGCACTCTAACCACTGTGCCACCGGGCTGATAGAGAATATTCAAGAAATCTAAAAATAACATCTAGAATTTATCTCTGATTCCCTTCTTTCCTTTATACTAATTTATATCACCAGTATATTTTAAGTCTTGTTTTAAAATATCTAAAGTATATGCTGATGAATGAGATTGTGTTAATTGATAATTCTATCCTTTTAGCATGACAATAGTTTAGTATTATGGTACTATGAAATGAGGATGGCCAACTAGTGGAGTTGGAGCTAGTTCCTGGTAGATGCCTAGCTGATTTGCAATAAATTGGAAACAATGGATCAGATTTAGGTTACTACTACATTTTACATTTTTAAACATTGTTTCTTGTTTATCCATCAGCTCTTAGAAAAATTAGGAATTTAACACAACTAATGGAGCTGCTGTACTTAAAAAGCCATCCCACATTCCCACAAAATGCAGTTACATAGACGCATGGGCCTGTATTTATGCCACTATTTATCTTCACACCTTCCTTTGTTGTATTCATCATGTTGCCCTAGTGATGGCCTAATAAAAAATACTGATCCAAAAGAGATTTTTATGTTTATTTTATTCTGGCCAACTTGAGTACTTTTCTTTTTCTTGTGTTATGCCCAACTTTTTAAAACAACAAATGATTAAAATGTTTCTAGCAATGAATATAAAGACAAATGGAAACTGAGAATTAGTTGTTTTGTTATTAAGAGCTCAGCTCTGTTAATGAAAGCAAATTCCCAGGGCTGCAATATATATTCAGTAGTACTCTTTAGTGGGCCACATTAAATTATAATGGAAATCTTTGGTTCCAAATGCTGGATCCAGAAGAAAAGCCAAACTAGATTCTGCAAGGTATGTCTCCAGCCCTCTGTAGATAGATAAAAAATAATATAATATACATTACATAGTCTCATCTTCTTTTGTTAAGATTATTTCTAAGATTCCTTGTTGCAAATAAAAGCTTGCAAGCATGGATTGTAAAAGCAATCCCAACAGTCCTATCACGCAAAATCATCTCCTGAGAACATATATCAATTTATAATAAAGTTAAAGCACAGATTTTTTTTTACTACTGAGTGATAAAAGAGTGATTACTGAGTGATAAAGAGTGATTATAGATGGAAGATACTAAGATGTAACTAAAATCAAGAATGTTCATTTCAAGGAAAAGCTGAATGGTTAAGAATACATACATGTTGCATGTTTTCAATAGATTGCTGTAATATGAGAACGAAAGCAACCTGTCGCCAAATTGAAAATCTTGAGTTCTAGATAAGAAGCAAAGTATTGAACACCTTGAGATAGAAGTCCTTAGAAGAAAAGTCCAGTATGGCTTTGAGGAAATTTACTTTGCCATGTCTGCATCCAAGTAAAAGCTCATGTTCTTTTATTTCAACTTCAATAAATGTAACACAAGAAAGATTTGTATAACAGCTGATATCCACAATTCTTAAACATGTTTCTTAAAACTGATGTGTATTTTTTTTAAATATATAAGTAACAGTGCAAAAATCGTAGTCTTGGAAAGCAGTGAACCGCAGGCTTAGAGCTTTATAGCATCAGAATCAGAGTTCAGTATAGCAGTAAGATGGCAAAGAAAGATGAGAATGTAAGCAGATCCCATACATAAATCATTTGAAGCAAATAAAGAAAATAGGAGCTTTAACCTTCAGAATAGGAAAATGAAAGAATCCAGTAAGCAGCAACGAAAGGAACTATATTAGAAACGTCATTTGGAAATGAAAACACATATTTCTTGACCATAACTGTATAAGGTTGATATTAATGAAGTGTGCAAAGGAATTCTCCATCAATTATAGAAGGATTCTTATAACAATAGTGTTTATAATGTTTATCCACCATGCTTGTATCTTAAAATAGCACAAGACCTTCTTTTCCCTATAACAGTCACTTTTCCTCTTGGTCTGAAAAAGAGTCACTTAGCCACTCATAAAATTCAATGGCTGCGAATGGATAAGAATTTGGGTCTCCCACATACCAACATGTTAACTCTACATTATTTGAAAAAGGAAAAATATCAATTGTCACCAAATTCTTCCTAAGAATCTGTCTGTCAGCGAAGTTCAACAAAACCTCAGTAAGTCAACATTCCAACATTATAAAAAATTAACTATTTAGCTTGTCTCTTGTATGTGCAAGAATACAAAGAAAGAAGCATTTAACTGTTCTGCAAATTAATGAGGTAAATTCAGTGACTTCTCTTTGAATCTTTGGTATTTTGGTAAATGACTACCCTTCTTGGGCATTTTGAAATGCATCCCATAGTTTCATCAGTTCATACAAAGCATAATCAACAACAATATCTGGTAGAAGTCAATGTGATCCTAATTAGCATAACTCATCAGAAGATTATACTATATGTTATGCTGTTCAGATACTTTTGTCACAAAAGTAAATTGAACATTTTCACAAATAAAAACTAGTTTGCATTATAGAAATAGATTCTGATTTCAATAATTTGTTATTCATCATAGATAAGATGACTTTAAATTATACACTTGCAAAGGAAAAATGCTGTTTTAATACATTTAAATCTCCTACTTATGAAAAGTACAATAATCCCTACCCCTTTGCTTCCTTTAAAAATCTGTCTTTGTCTTTAGTTTAAATTCTGTCATGACATAATTCTCAAACCATAAAAATCTTTTAAGAAATTATCAAATAAACCTGTCTTCAAAAATATATTTTAACAGATACAGCTTTATAATTTTATAAACTCAACAGCTAGCTAGACAGAATATACTGTTGTTAGCTGGTCTTTTCTTCTTCTGACTCCAAATATTACTTTAACTAAAAATCTATCATGAAAACCGTTTATAAAAATTTAAACAAAACAGTGATATAATTCAAGGCTTGAATCCATACAAACATAAAGAACATTTTTCTAAGTGCAAAGTAAAGATACTTTGCTTTGAATTTTTATTGTTCCTTTCTCCAAAGCCACATGCAAACAGAAAATTTTCACAGTACAATCCTAAATCTCTTCCTGTATTTCAGAGACAAAGTACAGTCATTATATAAAAGGCAAAGTGTTATTGATTTCATTATTAAGCCCAAAACCACAACTGTACTACAGTGCATTTCAGAAGTATGTATGGATTTGCAGAAATAATAATAATAAAAGGAGAGAATGCAGACTTTAGGAAAATATGATGCCATTGGTAAGAGAAGAAAAGAGGAACACCTGATATGCCAGTTGTAAAGGCAATACTATATCCTTACATTAATAAGGATATAAATTCATCTCCTAGAAGGAGAAGAGAAGGAGAAGAAGTTATAATTTAATATGCACTTATTTTGTTTTATTGCACTTAAAACAAAATCCAACGAAGACATCACTCTGGCATATTGCCAGGTATGATTTAGAACGGGAATCCACACAACCTCTGCTTACTAAACTCAGATTATGTTCACACAAGTGTAGTCAAACAATTTTATCTTAAAAGATTTATATGTTTGCCCATCTTAAACAACTCTGGGTGGCTCATCTATATAGTACTAAAACTCTGGTGTGAGTCAAATATATTAGCCACCCCCTTTCATTTTTCAACTGCTTTCTACTCTGAAACTGAGTGTAGACCAGCTCCTTCTCTGGCCACCAGAAATCAGGTAGACTGGTCCCAGTCCTGCTGTAACCCCTAGGAAATCACATGATCCTATCATTAAACTGTCTCTGACAACTTTCTACAACTCCACGGAAAAGTCAGCATGGATTCTGTTCAGAAAAGCAGCATACAACATTTTGGTTAACAAAATTAAATTATTTTCAACATAATTATGCCATGTGGAAAGAGACAGGGAACATCATGGTCAGGAGATGAAATAACATGCAACTGGAATGCAGCGAGGAGGAGGAAAAATGAAGAAACGGAAGATGAAAGGGCTGCACGTCTCCAGAATCACAAAGAAAAGTACAGAATGAGGAGACAAGAAACGAG
>JANHFR010000399.1:7352-17427 GCA_032468015.1 Mimophis mahfalensis | reverse complement strand
TAAAGGACAGGAAGGCCTGGAGGAACATTGTGCATGGGGTCGCGATGGGTCGGACACGACTTCACAACTAACAACAAAGTAAAGCCTAGCCACTAGTTTAGGTTTTCACAAAACAGAGAACTATAACTGTATCAGGTAAGCCAAGAATAAGCCACTGTTCCAGACTGTGGTTAAGATGCAGTAGAAGTTTTTTATTCTTTCCAACAAAATTCTGGAAAGAAATTATGTAAAGGAACTCAACTATCTGTCTAGATGTTTTCCTTCTATAATAGCAAGATAATTGACTTAAAACAGAATGGGATGGAACCAATATAGTATGGTAGAATAACTCAACCAATGAAAATTGGACAAATCAGGTCAAGGATTATAAAGAAAAAAAGTACCTCAAATTCAGTGTATTCCTAGAAGTAAAGCAGCTGGGCACCTACTTAGAGTATTACTGACTGAAGATGGAAAAGATCTATGACTCCCTATATACAGGGATCCATGAGTCCCTTAACCACAGGTATAACCACATTGTTTCTACATAAATAAATAAATAACATAAATAAATTTTCTACATAAATAAATAAATATGCAAGACAGGTCAGCAGATGGACAATTTCGACAGTAGATTATCCAGCTAAATTATTCAAATTGAAAATATTCTTTCCCAACCAATGTCTCTCCAAACCAAAACAGGAAATTTAGCAACTAATCATTATTTTCCATCACTTTATCACATCTCACTAGACTTCCAGAAGACAAAAATTCAATATAAACTAAGTCAAGAATGCATCTTATTGTCAATATTACAAAGCCCCACTTTCCATCTGGAATTACTGTTGACAACAGTATCCCCAATGATATTAATGTTTTACAACAGAGGTCTCAAAACTTGGAAACTTGGCATGGCTGAGGAATTCTGGGAGTTGAAGTAAGTCCACAAGTTTTAAATTGCCAATTTGGAAACCCATGTTTAACAGGACGTAATTGTATAGTGAAAGCTTGATTTGGGGACCTTGATATAGTAAATGTAGATGCAATGGGCAAAATCCCGCTTGTATTTATAGCATTTTCAATCATTCTTATTATGCCATTAATATGGATGACATATTCTCAATTTAAAGGAGGCAGCCTCCCTTTGACCCATTAATCATTGTATATAATTTTCTGTCTGAATGTCACTCTGTAGAAAACTTCAGATAAAATGCTAAACTATGAATAATAAATCAGAATGGCTGTGATTGCAAACACTGCTAAGCCAAAACAAGCAAGCACACATGATGTTTCAAGATAACAGCCCAGCTCATATAAGATGCAAAGACATAATGTGATTCATTTAATCTGGGGTTAGCCAATGTGGTTTATAAAAATATAGTTCAACAAGTTTTTGTGCTTTCACATATACACTAATGCAAACCTGTTATACGATTTGGGGTTAATTTATGTTATTTTAATTAAAAACAATTGATTTATATTTAATGTTGGAATCTTGTGCATTGGAGGGTATCATATGTATCAACCCAGGTTATGTGGCAATCCTCAAATGTTTTTAATGAAGATGTAGTAATGCATATGAAAGAAGAATGGGAATTTTTGATTCACAAGGAATTCTAATTTTCTAAACTCATATGCAACACAGAAGCATAAATTACCACAATAGCACAGCACTCTGGTTGGGTTTACATGCAGCCCTAATCCATAGCTGGTATTAACCAGGGCTTATTGAAAACTCATAATTATGATTTATATATCATCATGAGTATAATCATGAAAAGCCAAAAACTAAGTACATTATTGCTTTGTGAGATACACAAATCCAATTAACAACTGAAATTCAAGAGGGGCTGTTTATCAAAATAGGATGTCATGTTAGTCCAGTGGTTTTAATTACCAAGATATTGCTGTTTATAAGTCATGGTGTATGTGATGTAAGCAAATGTAGAAAACTGTGGCTATTTCAGTAAAACTTGATGAAGCAAATGATGGCTTAGCAATCCATTATGCCAAAAATCTGTTCCCAAAGACTTGGAAGATTCGAAGAGAAGGATAGAATGATCCATTACTTGAGAACAAATTATTTATTATTACATATTGCCCAATGCAAAAATCCTGCATACTACTTTATTCTCTGCACAGCTAGTAGAGCCCTAGTTCAGTGGTGGTGATCCTATGGCACACATGCCAGAAGTGGCACGCAGAGCCATTTCTCTCAGAACGCAGAGCCACCCCCCATGCTCTTCCAGGTTGATCTTGTGTGCATGTGCAGAAGCGCTAGAAACTGGGCAATCATGTGATCTTTTGGTTTCCAGCACGCAGGTGTGCTCATGTGCTTGCCTGCTCCTGGTTTTGGCACTCGGTGACAGAAAAGTTTGCCATCACTGCCCTAGGTGAACTGGTGGTATCTACAGTACTGCCAAACTTATCAGCACATATACTGGTACCTGTAGCTGTTTCTCCAACTCCACTTAACTCCTTATGGCTACAGCCTACTCATTAGTTTACAAGTATGTCCCTGCTCAGAAAAGAAGGGGAAATTACACTAGAATGGTAAGAGGATTTTAAAAGGAACTGCCTCACTAGTTTGCTTTCAGGTGAATGGATATTTTAGGACTGCACATGCCCATCAAAATACAACAGGTACTTGGTCTACAGATAAGCCTCTCAATGGCAACCAGTGTGATAACCCACAAAATGTGTTCTCAAAATTCAAAATGTGCCACCAGAAGACATAGTGCCTTATTTTCTGAAGGTTATGTCTCAGGGAATTACGAACCTTATTTACATGGCCTTATTCATATTACGAAAGTGAGAAGGTTATAAAAGAAATTCAAAAGAGCAATAGCTAGCAATAATCACATCAAAGACACTATGCTTGCAGTTTCATTTATAATAAATATTTCTTAATTTACATAAAATGTTTTTAGACCTGCACTTACATTACAATTAGTCTTGGAATACTGTCATAGCTGGGACTGAGATTGATATAAATTGGTGTCATCATAAATCAAGACATCACACAACATGGACTTACAATGGTAGTCCTGGCACTCCCCAATGTGGTCACTAACTGCAAATCATCATTACTTGACTCTCTACCCCAATTGAAGCTACTCTGAGCTTGATCCTTCCCAGCCCTGAGCCACAATAAGGTAAGGGGCTGCCTACAACTCCTTTCCCCAACTCCCCCCACTCTGCCCTTTAGCTGCCTTGCGGGGTGGTAAGCAGCATCAGAACCATGCTCCAGGAAGCCTCAACCACTCAATCACTCAGCTGCCTTTTCTCCGACCTCCTGACAGTGACTTTTGGCCTTCTGCACTTAGCTGAAGCAAAAACAGTCTATTGCTTTTGCTGTTGCCTTTTCAGACATTGCCACTAGGCCATCCCAGGCACTTCAGCTTCTCCTGTACATGGCTCAGCAGTAGAACAGCACCAAGCCACAAAGTCCATGAAGTTCCAGCAGACAGTCATTTCCTCAGCTGACTTCTCTCCAACTTCAATGCATCAACATTTGGCACCCAACTGCCACGGCCAAACTACAAGTGGCTCGCTGCTCTTGTTGTCTCCTTTTTAGATATGGCTTCTCTAGCCAACGTCTCCTATATGTGACTCTTTAAGTAGTTTTTTGAAAGCTGTGCTGCCTTCAGAAAATTCTCCAGCATCTGAAGGCCGCACAGCTTTACAAAGACAGCACTCTCAGAGATCCACATATAGGAAAATGTTCATCGGCGAACGTGGGTCAAAAAATGAGACAGCAAAGACAGTGAGGTACTTTTGCTTCACCTTCTGGGTATAAAAAGCGAAAGGTTGGTGCAGAAAAGTGGCAAAGAAGGAAGCTGGGCAAATGAGTGCTTGCTGGGGCAGCTGAGGCTCACTAGAGCATGGCAAGCAGCCGCAGAGGCACACAGTTATGGGCTGCTTACCGCCCTACAAGACAGAGTGCAGGCAACCAGAAAGAGTATACATGGGGGAGGAGAGACAGATAGCAGAAGCTGAAGTGCCCCTTCAGTTACAAATGCAGATGAGCCACCAAGTGCCTGAATTTTGTTCATGTAACCATGGAGATACTGGAACTCTGGTCACTAACAAATGGCCAAAATTTGAGTACTACCTGTAACAATGAAACTCCTCACAACTTCATGTTCAGCAAGTGTTTACTATTTTTCACATGTTTGGGAAGGCTACTGTACTGATGTATATTTACAATACTTCAGACTCCCCATAATGTTCTATGACAGAACTTAAATCAGACATCAAATATTGAAACAATGGGCATCTGGGGAACTGATGTCCCCTTCTTTCTGTTCCCTTCCAGATTTATTTTCTTTGTCATCATTGTTCTTTTTCTAATATTTTGTCTATTTTATGATCCCGCCAGTTTTAGCTTGCAAGTAAGTGATATTTTTTGCAGATATTCAAGTAAGCCACTGTTGCTACTTTGTCATAAATACATCACTGTTGTTGTTACTTTGTCATTTATGTGTAATTTTGAAATTTATTATTATATGGGTGGCACAAGTTAGCTAAATGCTTGTGAAATTGGCATTTTTATCCACCTATCAAATCCTTCCCAATGACCTGGGATGAGCAGATATTGTTATTATTAAGGTAGAGAAGGAGTAAGGCAGTAATCCTAAAACTTTGTAAGACCTCCATCTGCGACTTATCTTCTACATCAGCACATTCAGATTCCTTCCCCAATCTTCAATCCTTCAGTTTCTACTTCTATATGAGAAGACATTGTGGCTTCATAAAATCCAGCATGACCATTAAAATGAAGGCATTAAACTGCTGGGATTCTGCATAATCAGCTACATAGTAGTGATTTGCAATAAGGTTGTGGGCAAGATACAGGCCATGTTTTCCACATGACAAGCTATTATTTGCTTTACTATAGTATATATAGTATAGTTACAACTGGCAGGATACAAATATGTTAAGCCAGTTAAACCATTATACACACAGAGACACACACAAAAGGTATAAAGAACTGTTTAAAGCCTGTAAAACTTTTAAATGACCTGAGTAAAGAGATGAGATTTTATTGTCAATCCCAAACTTTATTAACAATGGGCTTACCTCAGTTATAGTTTATCCATAATTACATATAATTATGTAATTATATGCATCAAAAATGGGGGGAATAAACAATGATAGAGTAAGGTCACATGCTCATTCCAGAAAGTACTATAAAGTGTAAAGGAGAAACTTCATCTGCAAAAACCTGTAAACATGGGGAAAAATAGACAGACAGAACAGACTTTCCTATTCAGCCTTAAATTATCCTCGGGGCAGTCATTGTAACACTTTGCTGCAAGTTGTGTTGTGCTTCTGATGTCATTCCTTTTTTTTTTTTTTCTGTTTATATGCCACCCTTCTCCGAAGACTCAGGGTGGCTTACAATACACTTATAGCAATTGCCTTCATCCTTTGTATAGACCTGCTTATTAGGGCTTTTGGGGAGCCCTAAGCGGTGTTTTACGAAGTCAGCTTATTGACTTTCAAAGTCACTTTATTCCCCCCAACAATCTCGGTCCTCAGTTTACCTACCTCAGAAGGAAGGAAGGCTGAGTCAACCTTGAGCCTGATGAGATTAGAACTCACACTAATTGCAGGC
The DNA here is from genome assembly GCA_032468015.1 of Mimophis mahfalensis. Classification (NCBI taxonomy): domain Eukaryota; kingdom Metazoa; phylum Chordata; class Lepidosauria; order Squamata; genus Mimophis; species Mimophis mahfalensis. The sequence continues at coordinate 11,828 of JANHFR010000399.1, read as the reverse complement.
AGCTGGCAACTGAAAGCAAGCTCTCAGCTCAGTGCACCACCAAGGCTCTTTTGTATCATGATTAGCACCCAAAAAAGCTACTTGTTTTAATTCTGATACTATTACTGATCTCCTAGCTGATAGCACTAAACATATCTGTTTTAGTTATGTATCTTAGATATTTCAGCCAGAGCACTGTAGTAGGCAGCAAGGCAACAATGTGAAGACCTGGGTTCATTTCAGAAAAATGTATTCTACAGTTGAAAATTATGGCAAAGAAAGAAAAAGGTGAGGTGAACAAGTTAACTTTAAGATGGATACAAAGCAACTTGCTGGACGAAGGGCATTTGTAACTACCAGGTATTTATTTGACCATAGAGGTACTATATTGACAAGATACTACTTTTGTTTAAAACCAAGAAGAAATGAACCATTATTTTTTTCAGAAATAATTACCGAGATATCCTAAATAGTTGCCTAGATATCCTTCCATCCTACTAAAAGCTCTCAGCCATATAACTTAATAATAGCCATTTTTGTATGAGTCCTATGCACCTGAAACAGACAATTATTTCTACTCATACAGGATTCATTCACAGTATTATAACTAAAACCTTTATCAATAATCTTCCCTCCATGTATAACTTTCAAAAATTACATAAGCCATTGCCAAAGATCTAGTGAATAATGCTTGAATTGAAATTGAATTGAATTGGTTCAAATACTCTATTTGTAAATACTCTACAAAAGCAGTAGCTAGCACATTATGCTTTTGGAAGAAAGCAGCAGTGGAGACAGATACAGAAAGTGAAACTAATGAACTAGTTTGTGAACTACCTATTTTGTTAGCTTTCTACCTATTATCAACAGATCAGTTTGACTAGATGACTTGGTTCCAATAGTCACTGCGGACCAATAATAATTTCTGTCTACAGAACTCTCAATGTTACCTTTCTTATGAACTGTAACTGAACTTTTTTATAAACAAAATACAAACTCTCAGAAGGCATATAACAGCCTCACAATAAGATACACACTAACAAATTTAAAGCTATACAAGGTGCCCTCTAATCATGTGTTTAATGAAACATTTTTCTTTTCCATTTTTGTCTATTCATGAGATTCACATTCCACATGTTCTATGCTCTATTACAGGATTTGTCAAACTTGACAATGTTGTGATTTCTTCAAGGTTTTTATGCTAATTCCAAGACGTGTACATTTCTTTACAAATCTACACAAGTCTAACACCTCAGATATAAGCATAGAATACAAGTTGTCATGGCCAAGAACAGTCAAAATCAGCTGACTTGATTGACTGCTTCTCCATTCTTACTTGCCCTTTGTTGAACAAGCTATTTTAAGTATTTTAAGATACTTAAAATTTTACCTTGGAGCCATACTTTTGAAATCTGTTCCATGGATTGTAGACAATCCAATAAATCCATATTCAGCAGCAACAGAATTCAAATCTGTAAATTTGGAGATGGTCTTTGGCGCAACCTTATCCCACCCTTTTTTGGAATAGGATGAACTGCATCATTCAATCAACTATACGCTCTTCCTTTCTTGAAGGAAGAAGTATTGCAGCTCTGCTATGGTAAACTGGAGATTTTGAATTATGACCCATTTTCTTTTCTGTGACTTTTCCTGGCCTTCGTGAGAGTGGATGTTGATGTTCTTAGTACTGATGTTGCCATGCCAAGCTTCTTACCAAATAGATGGACTGTTGCCTGACTGGCCACATGTTCCATCTTCAATGTTTGCCATCTAACTGTGAGGCAGTGGCCTCAGGCTTGGGGAAGGGGAGGTAAATTTGGTATGCCTAGTAAGAGGGATCACTATACCTAAAGCTGAGAAGGTTTCTAAAATGGGTAAACTCCTAATAACCAAGCAGAAGAGATGGAAACTCTTCCCATTGCTGCAGTTTATTATGAGGTAAAAGGTGGTGAGAAAGCCTATTCAGTCTCTCGTGACTACAAGTGGTGCAGCCGATACCTCCAGCTGAACGTAAAAAAGGGAAGGAGAAACTAGAGTAGGAGATGGTATAATGACTGAAGCTGAAAAAAGAAGAATCAATTATTTTAAGGTTGCCCATAATGGTTATATAAACATGGAACTGACTAAGACTAGGAAAAGAATGGTGAAAGGTTCACTGACAAACAAGGGAACAGAAAAAGGTTTAGAATTTAAAACCTGTGACTGATGTACATATATATAGATATAGGGCCTAATTTATGTCACATAGGCATTGGTTCCACATATACATGAGTTCTTTCTTCCTTTTAATAAAAAAGATATGTCAAATCTGTGTACTGTTAGCTACTTAGTGAAGCACATTGAGTTTCTAGAGCAGTATTTCCCAACTTTGGTAATTTTCAGATGTACAGACTTCAAATCCCAGAATTCCACAGCTAGTATTTGAATTTTGAAAAATTATAAATATGAGTAATTTAAATTTATAATTTAAGACAGCATCTTAATTTATATCAATAATTGAATGAATAGTCGCAATGTCAAAAAACCTTTTACTTTAAGAACACATTCATAAGAAAGGCAGTGTTTCTTATTTATTGGGGAGAAATGTTTATAAATGGATAGGAAGTTCAGGTTCATCTTATGCACTGATGTTGAATCTCAAGTATAGCTGCTTGGGGTTCTTTCTTTCTAATCAGGACCACCAAAGTCAAAAATAGCCACTGACATTAATAAGATTATAAAAATCCTTAATAGTAATTTCTGTAAGCATTCTAATGAGATTAAAGAAATATGTGAAAAGAACTTTTTTTAAAAAAAATTATTTATCGCCTAATTTTCTAAAAAATAATGCAAAGTTTAACCAACATGAAATATTTTAAAAAGTGTTTAACAAAAAGATCAAGATTTAGAGATATTTCCAGCAAACATGCAAAAATTCATATCAGAAAATGAATAAAAATGTATATATTGAACCAGCAATATCACATTGCTGAAATCAGTATGAAAATATTGAAAAACCCGTACATTCTCTCAAACTGCATGCAGAATGACCACTTATGACTCATGTATTATCTTTTTAAGAAAAGCATTTCTACACAATGAAGGTAAGTAAGTCCCTACTAACATGTTAAAAAGACAGAAAAATATAATACAAAGAGAAAAGTGCCTGGAATGACAAAACTTTGGGTCTGTTAAACAAATTTAGTTAGAACCAAAAAAAAAAAAGCAACAACAAAACAACCTATGTGATGAAAAAAAAATCATATATAAATGTAATTAGAATTTGAGGGGAGAAAACATGAACTTTTAAAACAAGGAGCACCATACAAGTTATTTCAAAGGCCGGGATAGAATTATATATAATTGTCACAGAAGGGAAAGATTAAGATAAGAGATTATATCATTATATCTTTAGCCAATGCCACAGAGAGGACACACACAAATAAGAATTGCTTGGTAATATTGTCAGTATATGGAATGGAAACAGTATAATTCACTTTCCTGAATTACCCAGATTTCCTGGAATGCAATTATGCCCCGATTTCTCATATTTCTCAACTTTGACATTTACTTTTCAGGTTTAAGAGTATGCCAACATGTGTTGAACATATACGTGTATATTTTTTAAAAAAGCTAACCCAGATTAATATGAAAATGCAGCATGAACAGAATGTTAGCACACAGCAAAACCTGACTAATTTCTCCCGCTTTCTGATGCTGTTACTTGGGAGAAACAACAGAGGAAAAATAGTTGCAATTTCTTTTTGTTTTTAACAGAAATTAATAGAAAAACTAATTCGTACTTTTAGTTATAAAATCCATTTATATACTGAAATATTTTATAGAGTTCCAACATATCCTTACAAAATATATACAATCACATGCATCAAGAGCCAGCCTTGTAAAACTTTCTGACCCCAGAAGATTTGGGGTAAAGATTAGAGGATCCAAGATGGCAACACATTAGCTGTTTCTGAAATAAGCACCTGGCTTGCAATAAGCTTACCACTTCTAGCTTATCCCAACTCCCTCAAAGTGCCACCCAAAGGCAAGTAACAGCCTGGATCAGTCCCAGCAACGTTACTGGGTAAAAATCGACTTTGAGTCACCACTGCAGAGTAACATATCTGATCTGCAAAACAACTTCTTAGAAAATCAATAATACAAAGGCTATTTATCACATCCATTAAATCACAATATTTCATCCATTTCTCAGATCTCTGACTGAACCCAATCCTTTATCTCTTCAAATCCAGAAAGTATACAGTGGTCCCTCTACTTACGAATTTAATCCGTTCCAAATGCACATTTGTAAGTAGAAAAATTTGTAAGTCGGAAAGCGGTTTCCCATAGGAATGCATTGGAAAAGGATTAATTTGTTCCGGAGCCTAGGAAAAAGACCCAGACACCCAGTCTTTTGTGGAAACCTTTTTATTAAGTACACTTTAAATGCATGCAAACTGCACAGCAACATTACTTTTCAACAATAAACATTTACAACAGCACTTTATCATTTTT
>JANHFR010000397.1:140232-150265 GCA_032468015.1 Mimophis mahfalensis | reverse complement strand
CAGAGACATCACCCTGCCAACAAAAGTGCATAGAGTCAAGGCGATGGTTTTCCCAGTTGCAATGTATGGCTGTAAAAACTGGACCATTAGAAAGGCTAAGCATCAAAGAATTGAAGCCTTTGAACTATGGTGCTGGAGAAGACTCCTACGAGTTCCTTGGACTGGAAACTAGTCAGTCCTAGAGGACATAAACCCTGGCTGCTCTTTAGAAGGCCAAATCCTGAAGATTAAACTCAAATACTTTGGCCACCAAATAGGAAGAAAGAACTCACTGGAGAAGTGCTGGGAAAAATTGAGGGCAAAAGAAGAATGGGCCAACAGAGAATGAGGTGGCTGGATGGAATCACTGAAGCAGTCAGTGTGAGCATGGATGGACTCCAGGGGATGGTGGAGGACAGGAAGGCCTGGAAGAACATTGTCCATGGGGTCACGATGGGTCAGACACGACTTCGCCACTAACAACAACAATTTGCTCCTTCAACTCCCAAGAAAAGAAAGATGTGAAGGAGATAAGCAGAGCTGCTTGTTCAGCCTTCGGGAAGAATATGAAATTCTGCATCTTGACTGTTGCCCTTCCTACTGACAATTGTTGCTGAAGGGTCTTTGGTGCTCTCTGAGCTTGACTGTTTTCTTGCAGATGTTTTGCTACCCAAACTAGGTAACATCATCAGTGCATTGATGACCCTCCCTAGTTTGGGTAATGGAACATCTGGAAGGAAACAACCAAATTCAGAGTACCAAGCAGCCCTGAGCTACAAATATTCTTTATTAGATGCCACACTGTTATGCAGAAGAAGGAGATAAGGTCATTAGATGTCCTGTTACCAACACATTTATTAAAGCATCTTGCCTCTACTACCTGCATATTATTTTTCCACATGAGGGGTAGATACATGTAGAAAGCCTAAGGAGGAAATGGGAACGATGGGCTACTCCATGTATAAAAACTATCTGCAGTAATCATACATCAATAAATGTATTGCTTATATCCAGAAAAAAACATGCAACATTTAAAATCAAGAGTTAGCTAAAGTATAGCCATTTTATATGATTTCCTAACAATTTACTCACATATTTGTTTTGGGGGGGTTTTTTAGAAATTTTTCAGGAAGTGCACAAGGAAGAGGTAGGTGATTTCTCCATTTTCTAGTATAAAATGACAGTTCCCTGTCCCCAAAGGGCTTTTTAAATTATTTCCAGGCAGCAACTGAAAGCCTTATGAAAGTTAAAATAGACTTCAATTTTTAAGTCAATATGTTCAAAATTTCAGTTTGTATGTTGCCTAAGAGTCTCACTTTAATGATAGTGCAACTATATTTGAGAATCATGTTGGAAATACAGGAGAAAATATTACTTGGTTTCTGTTTTGTAATTATGGCACTTGGGATAGTACAAAACTATCAGAGAGACGTGTGGAGAAACATTTTGATGTGCAAGTCTTGCCAAAGGTCAGCTCATTTGCTCAAAGGTCCGTTTTGTGTTTTTTTTACTTGCATTATTTTAATATAAAGACTTGGCCGGCACCAGTTATATGACATAGGCATAAAATATTAGGTATCTGTTAAAATGCAGATGTTCTACAACTTTGAATTAAAATGTCTCTTTGTTAGAAGAAATATACTATCAGATAGAGCTGATAGTCTTTTTTTAAAAATTGATTTATTCTGACATGTCAAAACTTTAAAAAAAAATATCTTAAAAGTTTTACTTGAACTTGCCAGCATACTAAATAAGCCTGAAGCAGCTGTAGCTTGCACATTTTTCCTGCCAAAAGTTATAACTTGTTACTGAAATGATTAGAACATATGCTAAATATTGAAGTATGGCAGGTTTCTCTTTGTTTCAAGTTCCACAGCTCCAGTAGTTTATTTCCATTAGGAAGCTGGAAACATTTGTAGATTGTTACAAAAAGTAATTCATCATTGAAAAAAAAATATGTCCTTCAGTACAGGATTCATATTTTAGGCTTGTTATAGTATATTACTTGCTAGTGCCATAATCGCAAAGGTCCATTTAAAAAAAAAAATTACCCTTGTTTTCTTCAAAAACATATATTCGAGATTTGACTTGAAAGGGGTAATATTTTTAAACTGAATTACAAATAGTTTTCTCATTTTAAAACAAATTCAGGAAAGCAATCTCTATCATTTGTAAACTTTATTTATATCAGAATGGTGACCCTCTGGTCTTGTTTCTTGGTTTGATGTTTTTAATATAATCCTTTCTTTAGCAAAAAAAAATAAATCAATTTATATTATATGATTCATATGCTATTATTATTTTCCCCTTTCCCTTTCAGCAGGAAATTGGAGGAAAGAGCTCTATCGAAGTAGTGCATTTTGGTCTGGTATAAACCAGAAATATTGAAGTCCTACAGATCACTTGTTGTGAAAAACAAGAAGCCTTCTGAAATCATGTTCAAATAATTCACTAGTATATATTAACTGCTTGCATAAATGGTTAAACCAAGGAGTTTTAAATGTGCTTGGCTCTGCCTAAATCTTACTATTTTTAGGTCAGTCATATAATTCATTTACCTCAACAAGGGGCCTTATATTTACTGTATTATTTGTATGTTCCTAGAGTAATATATGCAATGACTAATCACCGTTAACATTATATATTTAGAATAGCATAAGAATTTTTTGCCCTAGGTGGAAAATATCTCATAACCTATTTTATTTTAACTGAAGGATTACCAATACTTATTGATACTATAAAGAGATAATAAACAATTTTAATAATGTACCTTAAAGACTGATAGATAGATCTGACTAGATTTTACTTGTATTATTAAACATAATTCTATAACTTTCTTTATATGTGTGTATTTTTATTTGGGGGGAATAATAGATTTTGACTAAAGCGTATCATCTAACTACAGTTATTATAAACAATGTAAAAATTACAAGGTTGACTTTGGCTCTTACCATAACTACAATATAGGAGAAGATAAAACAAAGATATGGAGGAACAAATGCATACACACAAAAATAAGCTGCAACTTTATTATAAAAAGAGCAATACATATTGCTGGTGATCCAGATTGATTAAGGTGGTGAGCCTACTGCTGGTTATACTAGAAGACTTATATTATCATAGTATTGTCTGGATAGTTTTACACTGCCCAACTGAATTATTGTTCCACAAATTACATTTTAAGGAGGCTTCCCCATCAGTGCCCAAGTCCTTAACCAAAAATTACAAAAATAATCCGATGTGCAATGGGACTATATGACTAACAAGATCGCGAAGATAAAATCCTTATCTGTTGACAATATCAGACAACCATTATGTGTCATTGGGAGTCCACCCAGAGTCATTGGGATTTGGCAACCAATTACATGTATCAATAAATAAAACCACGAGGCAGGTTCATACTAAGCTGAAAGGGGAACTTCTTAAATAGTTTGAAATATGCCAACGATATCTTCCCACCATCAATACCAAACTCACTATGGAAGCCCAGAAAGTTGAGAATTGGCAAGAAGCTGGAGTAGCACAGGATACTCCCAGTAATTAAGAAATCTAAGTTTTTTTTCAACGTTTTTTGTTTCTCTTTACTTTATATGAATTTCCAGATAAGGCTGTTCAAAACACATTCTAACAACGTTGCTAAAATGGCATCTACACACCAGATCAGTTTTAATAGTTCCTCTAACATTCTGAGAAAAAACAATTCCTATAATAATCATTATTCTGTCTTTAACTCTTCAGAAATTCAGATTTTTAATCTTTTGCTTTTCAGGCACTAATGGAAAATAATCTGAGAAGGAAAACTTATGTTACTTTTGGTATAACTACATTTCTCTCCATATATTTAAGCGTGGGTTTTTTTCTGCATCACAATATAATCCTCCTTTTGCAGTCTAAGGAGTTAGTTACCTTGATGTCAAAATCAGAATCACTGGGAGTTAAAGTGACTCCATGCAAAATAAAGAGAAGGAAACGTTTTAATTTTTTTTTTTAACAGAGGCTTCGTCTGATCTGCCTTTTAAATATAGCCTCTCTAGAATTTAAAAAATAACTAAATTATATATTTATAATTAACAGGTAAATAATTATTTAATGGGAAGAAACAAGAAATAAAGCATATTTAGCGGTAAAAGTCAGGTAAATGCATTGAACACTTGCTGAAAATCCATCTATCCTCAGCAACCCAGTAAAATACATAAAATTCTCAGTACCCACAGATCATGATAAGTACACGGAAGAAATGTTAGTAAACATGCATGAATCAATGATGATGATGATGATGATAGTAGTAGTAGTAATTATAATAATTTATTAAACGGACTAATCATATACTATGTTACATGATTTTGTATTAAATGGTGTATGCCTTTTTCTCGTTTAAAAACACATGGCTCATAAATTATTATGTGCAAATGCACTTTTTGAGAGAGATCGACTCCAACCAAAAGATCCAGGGGGCTTTTTATTTATTCAGGCTGACATATGTTACTTAGCCACAGAGCTATTTTGCTGAATTGCAGCCATATTTCTGTCAGTTCGTGTGATGGTCTGTATGAGAGATTAATCTGACACCAGACAGGGATCCTTAATCCTTCAATATATCATAATCTATTTACTTTGCATGCTAAGAGGATTCTCATTTCAAAACACACAGGAAGTGATGCTGGAAATGTACAAAAGATCAGGAGTGTCATTTCCTAAAAATCTCAGTTTTCAATTAAAAAAAAAACCCTTTACGGGTTTCTTGTAGTTCTGTGCTTTCGAAGCATTGAATCGGGATTTAGCTGGAATTGGGACACAGGGGGTTTTTTTCTCTCTCTTTTTATGCAGCTGTACAATTGTGGGTAGTCCACCTTTTGCATGTGCACATGCTTATTGGACGTGAGGCATTAGAAGAAAGTCCCCCATATTGCAGAATATATCATCTCTTGGTTATTTTATTTAGGTGGAAATGTGTACATACCAGACCTTTATTCAAAACTGGATAATATATTAAAATTAAAATTATTTGTTTATTAAATTTTTATCCACCCATCTCCTCTACAAGGTGACTCTGGGAGGCTTACAGGTCATAAAACAAATTAAAAAAATAGATAAAAGATTAAAAATGTAAAAGAGTTAAGTATTATCAAGAATTATACTAAAATTGAATGAACAGAGATTAGTATTTTTTTTAAACATCATGTCATTAACAATAAACTGTTCAACCAATTAAAAAATATAACTAATCTGCCTAAAATATGGTTGAAATAACTAAAAAGAATGTAATATCAGCATCAGGGGAAAGATATTTTAATGAATGCATTATGCATATACACACACATAAAAAAAAACCCCTCTCTTCTCAATAAGCTATACCTCTTCCTAATGGAACTCTAAAGGTTGGTCGGTCAGTTTTATCAAGATTTTAACAAATAGGCAGTATTTGGGCCTCAAACCATGTAAAATGAACAGCAGTATTTTGAATTCAGAAACAATTATTACAGAAGTTCTGGATGTTTCCTCAAAATAAGCCAACTGGATTCAATCAATTCTGCAATAACTGAAATTTATAAACAATGCTCAGGAGAAACCTTATAACAATCCAGTCTGGCCAATATGGATCTCTATAATCATGATATCCCACCTCAATCCAATTTACAGAAGCCTAAATTGAGTTTCTTTGTATCTGTATCCTGTTTATTGCATCCTAAGGAACGTACAGTACATTAATTTTCAAAAACTCGCTGTGCTTTTTGTTTGGTTTAATAATAAAGGAAGATGTGTTCTTATAAGCCTGTACTATTTATTCACAATGGCAGCAGCATCCTAAGATCAAAAAGATTTTTTTTTTTAGGTTTGCTACAAATTACCGTATTTTTAACTTTAAGATGTGTTGGTGAAACCTTTAAAACTTTTTTTAAAAATAGGATGTGATATAATAATATACTCCACTAAGGTAGGGTCTACGGTATATCTTTTCCAAAGTAGGTTTAGTTTGTCTTCATTATCCCAATACAATTCACATAGTCAATGCAGTAAAGATCGTGGATGGAAAGTTATTTTAAATCTGTAGCAAGAGATATTTCTGCTGAGGCATCTGAAAATGTATTTCATCACTGGTGGAAGCCATTAGTCATTTCCTCTCACTGATATATCTGCAGAGGTTTTACTGGTCAGTTAAGATGGATCATCAAATGAGTGAGTCTGGGTAGGAGGAAAAGAATTTAGCCAAACTGGCCCTAGAAGTGTGATGCATATTTAAGAATGCAAAAATAAAGTTGGAGTTTATATTAGTTTAATTTTGGCATTCTAAACCACTTGATTTTGCTCAGAGAAAGCTTGATAGAGTTCTATCTTTTGCTTACCAAATTACCTATTTGTAAAAGACCAGCATTCAAGAACAAATGTATTCAGAGACAAGGTTCTTTGTCCAGAATTATTACTTTGCTGTTGTACTAGATCTATACAGCTTTCTTCCAGGTAATAAACTGGTTGCAGAATAGTTCCAACTCTCTTTATATGACCAGTAACAATGCAAACCATAATAATTACGCTACCTATGATTATTCACCAATTATCACTTCTTCTTTTTTTAGAAAATAGATCTTTACTACAAAAATTTTCTTTAAAAACAACACAAATACCGTAACTATTAACAAAACATCAATCCTGACATCCAGCAAAAAAGACATACACAACACAAAGACATCCAACAAAAGCCTGGGAAGTATAATTCTCCCCTAACCTTACTCTTATACATCCCAGGCTAAGCTTCCCATAACTATATCATACTTAGCCTATATTTCTCACATTTCTCTCTACATAAGTAACTTTCCTTCTATTTTTTTCCTATCTATTTTCTTTTGTTATATGCGATTATAGTTACTCTCTTCTGATTAATACCTTCCATGGCAACCGCAAATTCTATATGGACTGCATTTTCCTCTGCATAATGCTCAAATCTTTTTTAGACTTCTGAGGTGAAGCTCAGCTAAAAAGTACATGGATTCCTGCTCTATTTCCCTTCTCCACAAAAAAAACAAAATTTCCTTACATTGCTGCATTTTCACTTGATGTGCTGTTTTCCACTCGGAGTAGTATTTTTCTAAGCTGTAAGTTTTTGTTTTGTAGAACAAGCTAAACACAATATTAGTTACAGAAACAAACTGTGTAGTCTATTTCTCCCACCAAAAAGAATCAACCTACCGAATAAGAATCAACTTCTCGGAATACGTAAAATAGTATATTAAAACCAAGTAAGTTTGTGTACACATTAGAAAATTACCTAGGACAAAACCAGATTACCTGCAGAAAGTAATATTTATGGTCTAAAATGAATTAAACCAATGACCTTAAATAAAGCCATTTTGCAGAAGAGTAGACCACATCAGTCTATTAAAGCATACACAACAGAACATAATCTCAATACTGCAAAATAATTAAACATCTTTTACCTTTCTGCATTTTACGTGACATTTTCTAACTCAAAGTAAAGAGCATGATGAAGATATAAAAGGCAGCTTAGGTTGTTATAAATAGAACACAACACAAATCCAATCTGAACCTAATTTTATTATATAATCATATAGGTATACTAGATAAAATAAACAAGTGACCAGAGATTATTGAGATAGTATGCCAAAAAGCATATTCAGAGGTCACAAGGTAGATCGGGACAGATTATAAGTGACAAAATTAGGTCACACCAAGATTAAGAAATGCAACCACGATCATGGTAATAACAACAACACAATTAGTACACCATCCTCCACAGTGACCAGCTTCATCTCCACAGGTACACAGACTGAGTTTCCACAAAAGATGTGCTACTCATTAAATTCTGCCCTGTGTTTTCCTATCATATAGCTTTCCTTTAACATGCATAAGGTATCTTCTTATAATTAATACTAGTCACCAATTAGCATAACCACAGTTCACTGTATTTCAACCAGATCCAAACAAACAGGGTTCCCCCTCCCCCCCCATTCCCACTTTCTCATCCATGGGAACAGATAACATATAACATAGTTCCTCCCAAAGGTGTGGAATAATCACTTTCAGAAAGCTTTTGAAATTTGGGACATGTGGTTTCCTATCTTTGCTATAAAACTTTTCCAAACTGCTTCCCAAGCAATGCCAAGCTGCAATCTGTAAAACATCCACCTGGACCTTTAGGGTATCTTGACTCACTGCAGAATCTAAGTACTGTACACAGAGATTTGACATTTATTGAAATCAATGGAACTAAGTGTGTGTACACACACACACACACACACACACACACACACACATATATATATATATATACGCATATACCTACATATACAAATGCACACACACACACACACATAATGAAGCCAGTGGTTATTATGTTGATGATTTGAATGATGTAAATAATTTGTAACTCCTTTATCAGATAGTTGTATATTTGTATCCCACTCCAGCATTCAGCATGCATGGTTCTCTTGCTACCCACCAACAAACTACGCCTCTCTTATCCTTTTTCCATTTTAGTTTGTTCAATCTAAGTTTTTCATCTAATGTTTTATTTATTTATTAAATTGTTGACTGACCATCAACAGTTGGTGATTCGGGGGGGGAGTTCACAGGGTAACCTTCCCCACTCCCCGCTATTATGCAGCAGATTTATAAAAATAATGCACTTACCTAAAACATGTAAAGACTTCATTCCTTTAAATATGTCTTTGTGAATCTTTTTAACTTTGTTGTCATGAATTCTTAACTCAGCTAAACTTCTTGGCAGATTTTCTGGGATCTGAGTTAAATGATTATGGGACAAGTAGAGGCGCCGCAGCTTCTTTGTTGACTGAAACGCTTTTGGATGGATCTTTGTTATTTTGTTGTTGTTCAAGGCAAGGGCCTAATCAAAATATGAGCTTAACATTAGGCGTTGATTTTATTTTAAAGTTCTCACTTAAAAGGACAGAGTATGATATTCTTTAAATGGAAATACATTGGGGTTTTTTAAGTACTCAAACCTTTGCAAGCCATAAAATTCCAACATGAAATTGTTTATGTATGATTTGAATAAAGCACAAGTACCATGGGAAGGGAGTCACTAAAGACTTCCAAAGGAAAATTAGATTTAATTGTAATATTACACACAAAATTTTGTCTTTTGCTTTCACTATAGATTAATAAAATGATCACACATTACATCTACTCAGTATGTACAAAGTATTAATTAATATATATGGAATGTGATTAATTTGCAAACTACCATTAGGCACAATATTTTATTTATTGTATTTATATACTGCCCTTTTCGAAAATGTACTCAGGGCGGTGTACAGGGCATTAAAAAACAAAGAATACAAAAGTTAAAATAGATTAAATTTAACATGTCCGGACATACAAAATAAATAAAATCCCCTCCCTCAATCCAGACCGGCTAATGTGAAGAGCGAGGTCTTCAGCTCCTTACGGAATGTGGAATGTACGGAGGTCAGGGGCCGTCCGCAGGTCCAATGGCAGGTGGTTCCACCAAGTGGGACCTCCTACGGAGAAAGCTCTCCCCCTAGGTGCCGCCCGACGACACTCCAAAATCGGCGGCACCCGGAGGAGGCCCTCCCTATGTGTGCGGACCGGGCGGTGGGAAGCTGGCAGCAAGTGTCACCTTAAATATTTCGGGCCCAAGCCATTCAGGGCTTCATAGGTTAACACCAGCACCTTGAATCTCACCCAGAGGGCAACTGGAAGCCAATGCAGCTCGTGGAGAAGAGGCGCTACATGGGAGTATCGGGAGGCTCCCATCAAAACTCATGAGGCTGTATTCTGCACCAGCTGAAGCCTCCAGGTGGTCCCCAAGGGTAGCCCCATGTAGAGTGCATTGCAGTAGTCAAGGCAAGAGGTCACCAACGCATGAGTAATTGTGCGCAGGGCATCCTGGTCCAGATAGGGGTGCAACTGGAGCACCAGGCGAACCTGGGCAAAGGCCCCCCTGGCGATGGCCCCCACATGATCTAGCGTGAGAGCCACGTCCAGGAGAACCCCCAAGTTGCGCGCCCTCTCCACAGGGGGTAACACCTCACCCCCTATGGATAAAGATGGAACC
>JANHFR010000397.1:17423-33766 GCA_032468015.1 Mimophis mahfalensis | reverse complement strand
CTTGGAAACGGAGATGAGCACCGCCCCCTAGAGTCGGGAACGACTAGCACATATGTGCGAGGGGAACCTTTACCTTTTAAATGTATAGAAGCCAAAGAATAAACAATACACATAATTTATGTGGTTAAAAAGATAGCAGGCATTATAATTCCAGAAAATGGCCAACTAAAGTAAGCCACTTTTGAAGCTACAAAGCAAACTGCTTCTCATTTTTGTAAGGTATTTTACAAGGTGGGGGGTTTACTCAGAATAAGGTAGTGCCTCTCCTAAAAGACCAGGATTATGGGCTAACAAGGACAACTCATAATCTTAGCAAATAGGCAGATTCATAAGGATGCTCCTATGTTGGATGCAAACATAGATCAAAACTAACAGTTCTGTGCTGTCCATTTAGCCCAAAATTCATTTCCCATGTTCTGAATGAGATTAAAGACAGACTACCTTAAGTGGAGAACTTTCTTGAGGTAGTCTGTCTTTAGTCAGGGCTATACGAATCAACCAAAGTTGTTCCAAGATGCTTCCAACTCTTCCTCCTTCCTATTTTCCCACAGACTTCTAAGTGCTTCTGTGGTCCCTTTTTTTCTCACTTAAATGACCATACTCTTCTCCAAACCAACCCCATTACAAAAAAAAAAAAGAGACTAAACTTTGAAACAGGTAATTTCTTTTCATAAAAATAGCAAAGGAGCATCGCTGAAAAGAAATCAACGGGAAATTAATTTTTCACTGTTGAGATAAATTGGAGTAAGTGTATCCAGAGCCTACTAGAAATATTATTCTTAAATAATCTGAATGGTACAACTCCTCTTCCCCTCAGCTACTAAAAGGACATTAATAAATATATTACATAAATATAAATATATTACAGCACTATGAACAAAAATGGGCAAATATGTATTCCCTCCCAAGAGACGTGGCGAAGATAGGTAGGTGCACAATTAAGGAAAACAGAAAATGTATAGTGTGTGTGTGTGTGTGTGTGTGAAGACATTGGATAATTGTTGAGATAAGGAATACTGCAGAAAGACTGTCCATTGTGAAGGTTAATAACTAAGTGATAAAGACTGAATTTCATAAGCATTATATCCCACACTGGGCATTATTCTGCAAGTGTTTTGGACTCCAGAAATACTTCATTGTACGGCTATAAAGTCTTGATTGTTAAAGACTGCTAGCAAAACAATAATATAACAGGAATTCTGTTAATTCCTAACAGAATTAACAAAAGATAGATGCTCCTAAACTATGGTTCGGTTGCATAGAAGGGAAATTATTTTTCATAGATAAAAATTATTAGTGTATGAAGCCAGTAACTACAAAGCTCCTAACAGTTTATACCCAGGTAACTGCTAGTCAAGTCAAGGCAAGACAAGACAGGTAGGACTGGGGCAAGGCGATTTACCCCAGCAAACACACAACTCAACCGTTTTTGGAAAGAAGATTTTGGCTAAACAGTAATCATTAGCAAAATAACTGCTGCCGCACTCACACAATTTCTTATGTGCCAAGTGTTAAGAATTGCAAAATTACAGCACATGATATGACACAATAGGCAATCTCTGCTTTGGGAAGGCTTGCATAAAAATTTAATTAGCTTTCATCTCCAGAGATTACAGACCTCTTCAGGTCACCAGTGAGGTTACTGGTGGAGCAATAGGCAACTCTAGCTGCTTCCCCATTGGACCCAGGCTTGCCTAGCCAACAGAATAACTCATTCTAATGATAAAAGGAGGGTCACTGGGACAAATAACATTGGGTGAAATGCTGCAGCGTGAGAGATAACTTTGCCTTTCAACTGTCCAGTATCTTAAATCGGCTGGCCCTCAAAGAGCACAGCTTTCGACGGACCTGCAATCTTGGCTTGGCCTTAGTCGGTAGGGAAATAATCAGCTCTTGGTAGAAGGACAATGCTCAGCCTTCGTAGGGTAGCAAAGAATCACCCACAAATAATTCTCTGCTGTTTTCTCCGTATTTTGCTGTTCTGATGTGTTACAGCCGGCAACGGTATCGTGGTACGCTAACCAGAAACACCCCCCCCTCATAGCCAGACACCCAGGTAAAAGCAAATACACTTCTGTATAAGTCAAAATAATGAACGTTTCTTACATCACTCAGTTGCTTAGAGCGGCCTGGGATGACTGAACTGGAGAGCTGTCTGCTTCCTGCCTTTAAAGCGGCATCTTTCCTTGCTTGTTCCAGCAGAAGTCTTGCACGTTCTTTTAACTCTTCTTGCCTTGATAACATTCGCTGCTTCAAAATACATGCAAGGCAAAATATGTCATATCGAAAGACAACAAAGCCCCAAATTAAGCCTACCTACCTCATGGTACTCTACTGCTCTGCTAAGAAAAGCAGAGGTACTTTCCAAGAGAAATAGAAGACAAAATAAAAAAATAAATCAACATGTAGCAGTAAGAAAGGTTGGTTGCTAGTGGCCTAAAATCCACTTTAACCTAGAGGGCCATAACAAGTTCCTACAGCATCCGGAGCAGTGAATTCCAAAAGCCAACAAGGCCAGGATTCCAATTTTTTAATTCAGAACTATATTTAGATCTCCAGTAGGGTGAAATGAAACTGTAACAGAAGTTACCCCTTCCCATCTGGCCTGTATCAGAAATAAACCGGCTGTGAATTAGCAGAATTTCCATGAGGCAACAATACTCCCCAAAAGAAGTCCAAGCATTTGTGGCCTTCTTGTGGTGCGTTGGACTGGTTCTGCCTCTCTTGCTTATCAGTTCAGCTTTGTGCCAGATTGTCTACTGCTTTATTTCAAGCAAAAGAGAGTCTGGGGCAGATGGAAGAATAGGTGTGTGGAATCGTTGCTACAGAAAGTGTTAGGGAATCATGTCAACCAACGTTGAGGAAAACAATCTCTGGTTACATCGTCTTCCCCTCTTTATGACTTACTATAGCAAAGGAAGTTACAGTATACCAGAAGAGTCTTCTAACGTTTTTGGTAACTAAATATTATGGAAGTTGAAAATACTAAGTGAATGAAGATTGCCCAGTGGAAAAGTAGAGTGAGACAATGCCTTGAGCGTCTGCAAACAAAATTGACAATAAATAGAATAATCATGTAATGATTAATAATGAAAAAGATGCTGATGACAGTTGATTGACCCACATGTGTGCTGTACGCACATTCTGTTTGGACTAGCAAACAGCTGAGAAGTGGCAGAGCCGAAAAACAGCTGATTGGCGTGCCTGAGCTATTTTTCAGCTGTGCCGCATCTCAGCTGTTTTCTAGCCTTAGTTTTCAGCTGTTTTCTAGCCTTTATCGCAAGCGCAGCGACAAAGGACAGCTTAGAAGCATGGGCAGGTGGCTGGGCCCACTTCCAAACACCCATGGTGATGCTAACAACCGGTTTGCCTGAACCAGGCCAAACCGGTAGAAACACACCCCTGTTCCTCTCTGGGGCAGTTTCATTTCAGAACTAATCTTTGTTGAGTTTTTTGGGTAGGAGGCAATCAGCATTGGGGGTCAAATATGAGGCCTCCATTTGTTGGGAAGAGATACATTCAGGTTGCATCCCTCTTTATGTTTTTACAGGATTAAATTCCATAACATCTTACTGGACCCTTTTCCTAGAAGATCATAGAGCTTAGGTCAATATGATTGTAGGAACCAGTTGTTGCCTTACGTAGTAACATCTCTGCCAAAACCCCATTTGTATTTAAGTTGGCAAATAGCAACAAACCCCTCCCCCCAATCTCACATTTAACAGGGCAGAGAGGATTATGGATTTTAAAAAAATAATAGTATAATGGGTATTTCCCACTGGACTAAGACAATTCTAGGTGAGATCCAGGTTCATCCACTGTGAAAAAAGTGCTTTTTTCATGGAAGACTTTTGACCCAGGAGAGGAATCTCACTGGTAGTTCTTATTTAGATCACTCTGCAGGAATAATGGCCCCTTAGCCTCCCCTAGCCTAATTTCAATGAAACAAAATGTTACTGAAATTAATTGCAAGAGAAATTGTAACAGAAGTTCTAATATTGTGAAAATAGTTTCTGGTTCCTTACCTGTGCAGTTTTTCCAGGCAGATCTGTTGGATGTATCACTGTTTTGGCCTCAAACTCTAGCTTAGTCTCCAGTTGCGTATCTAATTTATTAATATCCACATCCCTACTGTTGGAGTATCCAGATTTATTTCCCACTTCTAAATTTGTTTCTTCAGCATGTAACTCAGAATCCAATTTCCTACTATCTCTAAGGCTGAGGTGCTCCTGTTTTCCAGGTTCTGGGAAACCAACGGCCATGTCACATCCTTTTTTGTCAGTATCCTCACCTACAGTTTTGGGGAGCGGATCCCTTTTTAGATTGCTAGTTTGCATGAGATCACTCAGGTCTAGTGTGTCTGCTTTGAGAAGCTTTTTCCGCCCCAACAAAGGCTGTGTTTGTGCCATGCTGTTTTTTTCCGGTTCTGCTATTCTCGAAATCCTTCCCTGTTGTTTCTGTGCTTGCTCCGCGTCATCTGTAGTCCTATAAGGAGGAAGAGGAGAGGCCAAATTTCGTGAGGCAGCTGTGTTTTGAGGTTCTCTGCCTCCTTCTGACTCTAGAACTCTGTTGTCATTTGCAAATACCGGGTCTTTCTGGAAAACAAAGGCCGCCTGTTGCAATTCTGGCTCTCGTTTTAAGTCACTTAGTTCTGCATAGAATTTTTCCTGGTCCACAGAGCTGTTGGTGTCTGTTTCATAGTTGCCAACTTTGTACGTGCTTTTGCTACTGTTTTCTTCAATCTGAACGACATTCAGCTCCAGTCCACTGAAATGCGCCCGTATTTGATACAGATAAGTCATAACAGTCAGCTTGTCAGGAATGGCTAACAAAACCATGTCAGAAGGTTCAAGGAGTCGGGATATTCCCAAGTTAGCAAATCCATCATAGGCCTTAAAAGAAGCAGCAAAAATAAGTGTTAGTGTTTTTGATAGACAAAACCTCGGGAATGTATGATGACTGTCAGGAGCTGCATAGGATTCTGAAAGAGAGATCCTAGGATTTCGCCATTTAACAGCTTTAAGTGAGATATGGACAAGGAACTGCTGCCATTAAAAGTCTCAGGATACAATCAATAAAATGGCTTGTTTAAGCTAGAGTACAATCCTAAAAACAAACCAAGCACTTTTTAAAAATGAGTTTTTCAGTCAGAAGAGCTCAACTTACATTTCTCCCCTCTTCAATGTTGCTGTCAGGTCTAGCAGTAAGGATTGGCACACTTGAGCTGTTAGTTATGACCCACGCC
Source organism: Mimophis mahfalensis (assembly GCA_032468015.1). Taxonomy (NCBI): domain Eukaryota; kingdom Metazoa; phylum Chordata; class Lepidosauria; order Squamata; genus Mimophis; species Mimophis mahfalensis. The sequence continues at coordinate 28,521 of JANHFR010000397.1, read as the reverse complement.
CCTTGGAGGTTCACCGATTGATCCTGCCACTGACCCTAAACACCACCTACAGCTATCTGGGTCCAACATACTTAACAATGCAATCCATATTTTTAATTTTCATGCCATGTCTCTGGGATCTTGACAATACAGTGGAACCTTGGTTCACAAACACTTCGGTTCACAACCAATTTGGTTCACAAACACCCCCCTGCCCCAAAATCAGCTAAATGTATGGCTTGGTTCACAAACAAATCCTTGGTTCACAACCAAACTTCCTGAGGACAAAGAAATCTCAAGAGAGAAAACACCAGAAGGAGAGCGTCCTTCCATCACGGAGGTGGACTCTCCCACAAAAGAGCCACCACTCTCACGTGGAGAATCGACCGACTGAACAGTTTTCTCGGTTGCTCATGGTTTTCTCAGTGTTCGTATTAAAGGATTTTACTGTTACACTTTGTGTTCTGTGGCATATTTAACTACAGTTCCTGTATTTCTTTGCTTCAAGATCTTTAAAAAACAAGAGAGTTCACAGGGGTCTGGAACGGATCAATTGTACTTCCATACAACCCAATGGGAAAATATGTTTTGGTTCACCACCAAAGTTATGGAACCAATTGTGGTTGTGAACCAAGGTTCCACCGTACTTTACAGGTATTGTAGGAGAATCAAAATGGCAGACACCAAAAGCATTGCCTGAACTTTAAGGCAACTTCTGGCAAGGCTACCTTCTAAGTGATCAAACATGATGATTCAATATAGGTTTGAACAAGAAGGAATTGCCATACTTGACTTTCTTATAAATCTGTCTTACATGGATAGCAAATGAGATGGTATCATTTTAATGATTCTACTATTTTTAACCGCTGGAAAATGTTTATTGATTGATTGCCTGGGGGAAAAATGGTGTCTTCACATGAAAAATGTCGCACAGGCTACAACCATTCTCCATAGCATCAAATGTTCAATATGTAGGAGCATTTTTTGTGTGGAGGATAATAAACTTTTTTTTTTTGTATTCTCACCTGAAATAAAAAAATTGCATGCTCCAATCTGTTGAGAACTCAGCTAAGAATTGAGGTGACCCGGAGCAATCACAAAACAAGGATGATATTCATTCCAATTGGGCTATATGCTCAGTAACCTTTAAAATATTGATTTTAGCTACATTTGTTTGGTATATGCCTTTCAGAATATCACACTGACATTATGCTCGCAATGTATTATTGCTCTTGGAATTCCTTTTATTTCTACATCCTGATATTGCTCATTTTACAATGTGCATTGTGAGCCAATTTGGATATTTTCCATTATGGAAGAATGGTATATAGAAATTAAATTCTAATCTCAATCTCTTTCTCTCTCTCTTTCTGGATGAGCCGGTACGCTCTACTCTTAATGTCTTAAAGGCAGGAACAAAGCATTTAACATTTTCTGACAGAAAAATGTAACATGGCACAATCCATCCTAATGCACACATTCACTAAAAGCTTCTTGCAATGTACAGGTGTAACTCCACTCATAGTGCTTGGTTCTAATGATGCTTTTCCACTAATGTAATAGAATTTCTCAGGTGAGCAGAAGCTCTTGCCTATGTCGGCCAATGCAACAAATGCAGAAGGTACACGATACGGGAGAAAAAAAAATGAAGTCCAATAATGAGAAGATGCTGCTTGCTGTAATCTTTTGTTAGCAACCATTATTACAGGGAATTTTAAAATAGATGTTGCTCTATCCAGCAGAATTTAGAGGCAAACAAAGCCCCAGCAATTTAAAAAAAAATAGCCTGTAGCTGGAGAAAAAGGAAAAAAAACCCATGGACATGCAGACTGGTTTTTAAACTAAGAAACTAAGATAACAAAGATCGAAAGAAACCCGATCCTAATCCATTGTGGGATTTATGCTAGCTGACCAGCCGTCTTTAGCCATGAAATTGCTGTCACTTAGCTTGGATTGGTTAATTGGATAACAGAAAACAACAGCTCATCTGTGCTGTGTTAAGATCACCTGTCTGTCCATCCGTCCATCCATCCGTCCATCCGTCCATCCATCCACCTTCTTTCCTTCCTCCCTATTTTTCCTTTGTGGAGTAGGTACTGATTAATTTGTGTCTATCAAACTGCTATGGAGCTTTAAGCTAAAAATGAGATCAACCTTACTGCTCCTATTCCATTAAAGAATGTACTCGTGTCAAGTTTTTCTAGTTTCAGAGAATCACAGCTGTTTCTCAATTTACAGGTAATTATTACTATCCAAGGCAAGGCTGGGAAACGTATTGTATTTCAAGGAAGGCTCTACCAAAGGGACTCTGGGCATAACTTCTGCTTTATAGCCACTTCTGAGGAAACAGCACAAGTTTTTATATTTTCAAAATGTCTTTCTATTAATTAAAAGAAAATTATATGAAAAGCCAGTGGCTGAGTGTGACAGGGAAAACCCCACATTGTTTTGAATAATTAAAGCATGATGCAAGTTATGACTGAGAATTCTTTACAACCCTGACATTATTGTTGAACATTGTCTCCTCAATGACTAGGTTCTCAATCCGGAAGGACTGCTGTGCTGTTAGATCTGACTGAAAATTAAACTAATTTTATTACCCTGCTCCAGTTTTTTTTACATTGCATTGGTTGTTTTCCTGCACTGGGTCTATCTCCCAATGTACAAGGTTTCTACGCCATTCAAGTTGGATTGCAGCATTGCATTGCACTGGATATTGTTCTAAAAGTCTGAATATAAATTGTAGCTACTTCAAAATGGATCAGTCAGACAGTGGAAATAGCCAGCTGCTATACAGGTGATGAAAGAATTTTATCCTCTATCAGCAGAGTTATTAAATCTAGAATGAAGAAATATAGACCAATATAGACCACCTAACCAATTAAACTACTAAGAGATATGTTTATTCCTATATGTTTTGTCCCACTGTTCTATTGTCCCATTGTCCTATATGTTTGTCCCATTGTCCTATATGTTTTTTGCCACTGATTTGAGGGAAAAGTAGGCTAGAAAACCTGAATTTGAAGCAAAATTTTACTTAAGTTGAAATTCCAGATTCCATAAACTTCCAAATTGCAATTTGAAATAATTTTAAAAAACATCCCCATGTGATGAAAAATAAAATGAGGGTAGTATCTGTATTTGTTTGTTTGGCTTAGCATAAAAATAGCTTCTAGTTATTCATTAAATTGTTTTTGCTGCTGTGAGACCTTGAGGAAAATGCCAGACACATTCTGAAGAAAAGCAAATAAATGGTGTATGCTAATTGCTATATTGACAGGCATTAGATGACATATAAATGACAGATATGAGGTGAAATCAACAAAAACACCAGAAGTAGTATTCTAATAATCTGTCTAAACAAGTTGACATACTGACATGTTGGTCAAGATCTGACATAACAATAAATATGTTTTTCCCCTCCTCTTTCTAATAATGTTTTTACAGATAAGCCTAGGCATGTTTATTCAGAAATTGATTCTATTAAGAGTCAATAACACTTACACTGAAAAAAGTAAATTCAGAATTGTAGCTTTACATTATAGAAATGTCTTAGGCGATAACATGATTGTGTGGCATAGAATTAGATCGATTATCTATCTATCTATCTATCTATCTATCTATCTATCTATCTATCTATCTATCTATCTAAATTTTATATATATATAGAATGACTAATTATCTTTTTCAGAAAAAAATATAATTAAAAACATGGTCTCTTCCAATGTTGTTTTGTTGTTGAAGTTGAAACTGCTTTGTCGAACTTAAGGCTTGCAGCTGAAGTCTGAACCCACCAAACTGCTTCTTTTTCCTTTTGTCAATTTATGGGACAAAACATATAGGAATAAACATATCTCTTATTAGTAAATTACTTCTTTTTCCTTGTATCAATTTATGGGACAAAACATAGGAATAAACATATCTCTTAGTAGTTTAATTGGTTAGGTGTTATCTTTTCATTACAGATAATACAATCATAATATAAATTCTGTATATTATTGGCAATTTTTCCCAGGGTTGTGTTTGTTCCAGTCAAGGACATACAGGTTATTGGACAGAACTTGTGTGAGACCAGGAAATAAATCTGCAGGAAGCTCACTCTGTAGAGCTGTCAAGGAAAGGGTTGCAGAGTGATGAAAGAAAATATATATACACAGATGCACACAGCATAGCAAAAACAATTGCTTCTTTAATAAAGAGCAATGCTACTTCTGAGAAGTTGGCTAAGAATTTCAGTATTAATTTCACTTTTTTCCAGCCACATTTTTTTATAAACGAAAATGACTAAATTGATTTGTTGGTTTCAAAGTATTTGTTATTTGTTCAAAAGTATTTGTTCAAAAGCAAACTACTGCGGTAGACACTTTAAATATAATTTTGAAAATGATACAAAAGCATCCCATTCTAGTTCGACCTTCATGACGTTTTTTTTTAAAAAAGACAGCATATATGTTATTGTAACTGCAGTTAATGACTTATTTTCAGGAACATCATTTTTATATTGGACATGCAATGGATATTTTTATACTGGATATACAGTCTGTACATAGGGTCTGATAAGGAATACTTTATTTGTCACATGCGTTTCCTATATGAAATCTATACATGGAATTTCTCTCTCAAACGATTTCTCATTTGTTCTCTGCAGGGAGAGGAGGGAAGTGAAGAGCTAGTTTTCCTTCTGAAACTTGACTGTTGTGTGTTAAATCTTTAAAAAATGATCAGTTAAAAAAAGTAGAAAATCACACTATCTAATACAAATTCAGCGAATAAAACAAACCAAATTGATTTGCTGTTAGTTTTGTTGTAGTCTAATCAAGTGGAAAATGAGCAATTTTTAAATGATTCCCTCTAGGCCAATGCGGTGGAATCTTACGGAAATTAAAATATGAAATTTCTACAGAGAGAGACTTGAGTAGTAAAAGCAGCATTAAAGTATTGTACCAACCTGTCTTCCTGTGATTCTCAGATTGAGTCTCAAACCACTGAACTCATTTCCTTTGTATCAAAAGGGTATTAAATTACCTAATATTATTGAGGATTATAAACCTGGACCCAGAATACTATCAGACAATATTTCATTAATATTTTTGCCTTACAAAAATCTTGTTTCCAACAATAAAAAAAAAAACTTGTTCCCTATTCTGCATATTATAAAAATACAATGCACCTTATTGCTCAGTTTAATTGACTCTGGTGGATAAAACCCATGTGAAGTTTTATCTCTACCTCTCCTTCTTTCTCGAATGAAAGCTGAAGTCAAAACAGAGCTTATTATAACCATACCAGTGAAGTCTTTCATATTAAAGCAAAGGCCAAGAAAGCCTTGAGTCAAGATAATTACTGAACAATGATATTTTTATTTATAATTAAATTATTAAAGAAAATAGGATGATAAAAATACCTACTGCTCTCTCGTATTTTCTCTCTTTGCTCCCTCTATTGAATTAGGGACTACAAAGATGGCCCTCGAATTCCAACTAGCATTAGTCATGAATATTACAAATCGTGACAAACCAGACTTAATAATGTGTTCAAGGGGCACAGTTTGGAAGGTTTAATTGTGGCCTTTTAAAACGAAGTCACTGCAAATTTACTAAAAATCTGCTGGGATCCAGAATTGAAGCTGTATCTGTTATCCTTTTCTCTCTGTCCATGCTTACCTTTTTGTTGTTCTCCTTAATGTCTTGAGGATTCAGGGACTTGTAGTCACTGAGGGGGAAAATAGCACAGTGGGTGTGTAAAATACTTTCACAGAAATAAAGCACCCATTTTTAAAACAAACCACAACTTATAGCCAATTACAACTGAACATACAACGCCAATGTACAGTAACTAGCAATTTCACAGCGATCAGGAAAACTAACAGTGTAGAAAATTAAAAGAATAAATACATAATAAATGTAAATAAATATAAAGATTGTCTGTTTCATTGCCTGATGTTTTCCATGTAAAAAGAGAAATTAAGGCAGGGATTTCAGGATAGCTATGACAACCAAATTTGCCACCAGGCCATCTTCGGATGGCACACGAGAGCTACAGGCTTATTGTCTCATCTCAGTTTTAACGGTAACCTAATTTTCATAAAGATCTTGAAGTTAGCTGCTTTGCTGCGATTAAAAAGGGGGGGAAAAGAATGCATGCAAAAAGTGTGAAATCAATATGGGTTTAGAACAAAGCCTCAGAAATGTTAAGAGTGATTCACCCATTTCTGACTCGCTCTGCAAGATGGCACTTTAGAAACCGAAAATGAACGAATGTAAGACATGGGACAGTTCAAATATAAAATGTTCCTACTTACATTAAGTCAGGTCTAAAGTGATGTAATATTGCACAAAAGGATAAACCATTTCTCCAAGATGTAGTGAAATTGGTGATTTTTACTCCTCGGTAGTTTTTTGTAACTTCTTTACACCAAGCAAGCAATGACTGACTAGCATTTGGCTTTCTCCCCAAAACAGGACTTGGTAATGGGCTTGGCTGAAAAAAAAATATCAGAGAAAATGGGAAATGCATTAAAGAATTAAATGGGAGATGAAAATTAACATTAATTGATCTAACTGGATGATTTGCATCCTTTGATGTCAGTTAAGGTCCTTCGAAGCTGTCAGTTTACAATCAGGGTAACTTGGAGTAAGGCAGAAATTTAAGTCATTATCTAGAGACGTAGCCTTTGGCTCTTGTCTCTGAAAGTTGCGTTACACAGGATTCCAGTGTTACACGAGAACTGGCCAATCGCATTGTTGAAAATACTAGCCTAAATTGCTTAAAGTCTTAAGGCACATAATTGTGTAGTCTAGTTATGTTACACACCCGTATGGAGATTGTTCAAAATCAAGTCATGTAAAAGCACCCCTGAGGTCAAAGCTGATCGTAATTTATTTCACAGGCATGTACCTGCACACACGCTGATATACACACATAAATCAAAGTCAAAGTACCGGAGATACTATGAAAATCAAGTGAAGGCCCAACACGAAATGATGGAAAATGGGGTCCTTTTGAAACATCAACACCTATTCTTTCAGCTTTTCTTAAAAAATAAAAGTTAAAAATCACTCTTGCCTCACGGCCATTTCTTTCATACTTAAAAATATTTCTTACATGCGCTTAACGGGTGAAAGCTGCTCATCTGGAATGCATCCAAAACTTCCAAGCATTAATATAAAGAAGAAGAAATGGAGCGGGGGGGAGGGGGAAGGATGATGGTCACTCATGAACATTAATGTGATTATTTGGCTTTGAAAAAAATTCCAATAAGCCTGCCTCCAGAATGTCAAATGTGCAGAGACTGTCAAATTGAGAGGTTAAAAAGAAATGTTATTTGATAGTTCTCAATGGCATTATTTTAGAAGGAAATAGGCCTATCCGGAGTATCTTTCAAAGACCAATGATGCCCCCACTTGACTGAAGCATGGCAGTGCTGAGCAATTAAAACTGTCAACTTCATACATATTATGATTTATGCGTTTAGCGCTTGTGGGGCTTACTGCTTCCAGTTATTGTAAGAGAAATAGTACAAAGGCAATTTATCATTTTTATTGACTGTTAGACTAGAAACCTGTGGTTAAACAAACAAACCCACAGATAACGTAGGATGATACTACATAACTTGCATATGCCCTTCAGCAGCACAGCCACACAATGCCAGGTAATTTGCAAAAATTTAATGTCACTGCTGTTTAAAGTTTTAATACTTGGACGCAGGCCTGCAATAATGATGCATAAGTGCAGGTAGCAAAGAATGTTTGATTTCTAGTGATAAAACACCTCGTCAATACAAACAGTATAATACATAGATAAGCCTGTGTAAAAGTAAGAACTACAGTCAAGGGGTCCTTCTACCAGCTAAGTGGGTACAGGGTAAAAACCTAAAGCATTTATAAATAATTATAAGAAAGCAAAGAACAGGAGAACATGGTAATTTTCTATTTAGCTTCAAGCATCAAAGCATTTAAGACTTCTGGGATAGATAAGACAAAATGAAAAGGAATGGTACGAGGTTAACCACATTTGAGGCTGGGCTCAGCTCAACTGCACTCAAATGTATAAACTAAGATAAAAGCTTAATTAAATCTCCAGTGAAAATACTAGCAAAAGCATTTATAAGATTTTATGCCAGACCTGGGCATTTTATGGCCTCCGAGCCACATCTTTGACTGTCCCTGTCAGCCCACATGTGGTCAAATTTATGTATGTATGTGTGTATGTATGTATGTATCTGCCTTTATTGTTTTTATACATAACCTCCTCCCCTTTTCCTCATACTAACAACACTGTGAGGTGAGTTAGGCAGAGCGTGTCTGGCCTAAGTCGCCCAACTGACTTTCATGGCCAAGGTGGGACTTGAATTCATGGTGTCTTGCTTACCAGTCTGGTGTCTTATTAGAAATCAAATGTAAATAATTTAATTTAATTTAATTTATTGAATTCTCCCGAAGGACTCAGGGCAGGTCACAACAGTTAAAAAAACAAAGCACAGAAAATTTAAAAATAAATTAAACAGGAAAATTCAATAAATGGTTAAAATGACAAATTAAAATTTAAAAACAACCAATAAAATCCAATTTAAAATAAGTTTCCACCATGCCATCAATACAACTGCATTGCTTTTACTTTGAAAAGAATTGCTATTCTTTTTCTCCCCAACTTGCATAGGCATGTGCATGCATGCCTATATATCTTCACAGACCCTATCGGTTCAGCCCTCCACACCAATCTGTTTCTAATGTGGCCCCTTGGGAAAATTCATTGTCCACCCCTGCTTTATGCAATTAGAAGCACATAAAGCTCCTTTGACGAAAACACAGTTGTGTAGGGTATCTGATCCGGACAAAGTATTTAAATACAAGTATTTTGGCCTAACTGGGCTGAGAACTTAGTTCTTTGCCTAGTTACCATCAATTTTTTCCCCCAGGTCAAAATATGCAATGTTGATGAAATAAAATTTCTAGAGATGGAAATTTACTTTACTTTGTCCCAAGTTTGTTCACTGGCTGAAGTTTTCCAGTGTTATTCTTACCAATGCCAGTAGTTGCTTTCCTTCTCCTGAGTTATATAGTCTGGGTTCCCACAATAAATAAATCATTGTCACTGACGTGACAGAGTGATAATAAAAAATCAGCTTGAAGAGTAATGTCTGTCTTGGAGCTCGAAAAGTTAAGATGTCCCAGTCCATGTGCTTTTAGCTGAATTTCGAATGATTGATGACAAAACTATTTTAATACCTCTACTGCAGAATTCTAATGGAGAATGAATCATTGGTTCATTTGATAGCTTCATGTCATTGAGGAAATGCAAAAACAGTGAAGTATTTTAAACCACTATCTCTTTGGATCTGCCAATTGTCTATACAAATTAACTCTGCTCAGAACTGAAATCATAAAAATAAAAGTTGTGTGCCAAAATATCTAAGCAGTACTTGCCCAGTATGTCTAAAACCTAGGTGCAGTTTCAACATGCACTTCAACCACACCCAAGAGCATGCAAAATGGAGATTGCATTCTGTAATTACAGACATTATGAAGTCTTCATCTAATAGTGACTTTTTTTTTAATTTGGTATATGAACTAGAGTTAGGTAAGGAAATAAGATTCAGTAGAAGAATGTGTACATGGTTTACTACTAATAAACACATATTTTCAGCAATAGTCAAAGAATAACAATATCAGACTATATTGCATCTTTGGTTAGAATAGCAGACACACAAAAATGCAGCAAAAAATATAACAATTTTTTTTCCAGACAGCATCTGCAATACTCCCTCAAGCAGTTGCATTATAAGATTCCACTTCTGTTTGGCAAGACCGTACAGTAATATTGAACTGTTGTAAGAAATCACTTATGTTCCGAATGTGGCAAACAATTGGGCAAAGTATAATTTAGCTTGGGAAACAATTCTCTATGTTTACTGAAGTGTGAATTGGTAATCAGCTCTTTTATTCTACAAAGATGAAAGGCAGATAACATAGGTCCTGTACTGCAGGATTTTCCGACTATAATCAGGGGCGGTATTCAGCCAGTTCTGACAGGTTCCAGAGAACCAGTAGCGATAATTTTGACTGGTTTGGAGAACTGGCAAATACCACCTCTGATTGGCTGACACCAGCAAACATCACCTCTGATTGGCCAACAGCATAGCCACGCCCACAGAACCAGTAGTAAAATCTTTTGAATCCCACCACTGACTATAATTCCAATATTATTTCTAAAGAGCACTCCCTCCCTGGCTATTTTAATAATTGGAAAATTTTGCTTTACGTAAATCAACTGGGGAGCCATCTCACAGCTTAACAAAACCAACTCATGTTCTTTGGGCTAGCATATGTGTAAAGGTATTTTAAAATTAGAATGGAAGGTGATATCACCAATGTTTAGGAATCTCCAGTAAGGGAGCAAGGGGGGAAATGATGAAATATACCATGATATCACAGGACAAAACCCTTGATACACATACTTCCAAAAGAGATTAGGACATCAGTACAATGAAGGGATTCGTACTGTATCATAGTGACATACTTTTTGTAATTTTTAATCAGGCAATCAGTGGTAGACATTTACAGATCCATCAAATCTCGTCCAATCTTGAAAAATTAAGTAGTTTTTGGTTAGTATTTGGGATATTAGTAGACTTACAAAGTAGATTAGCATTTTTTTAAAAAAGAAAACATTGTAAGAATGTAATATGAAATATTTTCTGACTGTATTGTTGCCTAGAATGTGACATGTAGGGTTGCACTTGTTTTACACTTGTAACCAAAAAATGTACTTTAGCACCTAAAAAAGAGCCTAGGTGTAAGTTGGTATAAGCTTGTAATTGTTTATAACATCTATTTTCATCTAAGTCAGCGGTTCTCAACCTGGGGGTCGTGACCCCTTTGGGGGTCGCCTGACCCTTTCTGGGGGTCGCGGACCCACGCCGCCGCCGCCGCCCGCTCGCTGCCTGCCCTGCCTGCTCGGCCCCGCCCCCCGCTCGCCCGTCCTGCATGCTGGCCCGCTCGCCAACCACACGGTTTCCGAGGGCGGGAGGGAGCAGCAAGGGTCACGGGAGGGAACAGCTGCGTGGCTCCCCTGTCTGCTGGTGCTGAGAGGGCTCGAGCAGGGGAGCTGCACAGCCATT